>JACXGM010010575.1:8676-26170 GCA_016801145.1 Umbra pygmaea | reverse complement strand
CACACACACACACACACACACACACACACACACACACACACACACACACACACACACACACACACACACACGTGTCCAGGAAATGGGCTACAAGTGTCACATTCCTAGTGTCAAGCCACTCCTGAACCAGAGAAACGGAACTGGACCATTGCTCAGTGGGCCAAAGTCCTCTATTCAGATGAAAATAATTTGGAAATCAAGGTCCAGTCTAGAGGAAGAGTAGAGGCACATAATCTAAGTTGCTTGAAGTCCAATGTGAAGTTTTCAGTCTGATGCTTTTGGGTGCCATGTCATCTGCTGGTGTTGGTCCACTGTGTTTTATCAAGTCTAGAGTCAATGCAGCTGTTTACCAGGAGGTTTTAGAGCACTTCATGCTTCCATCTGCTGACAAGCTTTATGGAGATCAAGGTCCTTTTCCAGCAGGACTTGGCACCTGCACACAGTGCCAAAGTGACGGGTAATGGTTTTGCTGAATGGTCCGTGCCTGATTGCCAGTCAACTCAATAGATATGAACCCCATAGAATTTGAGGTATTGTCATGAGATAAATGAGACACCAGACTCCACAATACAGATGACCTGAAGGATGCTATAAAAGCAACCTGAGTTTCTGTAACACCTCAACAGTGCCACAGGCTGATTGCCTCCATGCCATACCACATTGATGCAGTAATTTGTGCAGAAGTAGCCTCAACCAAGTATTAAGTGCATGAGTAAACATAATTTAAGAAGGTCCAAATTTCTATATTTTAAATTTATTCAAATATTTTTAGATATGAAAATCAAAAATCCAATGAGCTGCACACTGTAATTATAAAGATTGAAACAAAAATGTCTTGAAATATATCAGTATGTGTAATGAAGTATATCTGTATATGTACCATAAGTATGTGTATATGAAAGTGTCTCTTTATGAATTACATTATGGGGAACATTTTTTTCTATATTGTGATTGTTTTTAGATTGACCTCAAACCCTTTAACACGTGGCTCCCTGTAGTGTTTGTAAAACCTTAATTTAGTTTGACAAATACTAAGAATTAAACTCTCAGTTTGGGAACAAAGCAGTGAAATATGATCCACCATTGGCATTAACTTCTGCTGCTAATAACTCTACACATGGCACTCACCGCTTTCTGTAGGCCACACCCAAAGTGGAGTTCCCAGCTGACCAGCTGTCTGCTCTGACTGCTAGGATTCAGGATGCTGGTACTGAGGTCGTGAAGGCCAAGGCAGGAGCAGGTGGGTAGTGTTACCGACAACGGACCCATTCTCACCCTTTGCCATAAATGATCCATCTGAGTTCTAATTGGGTAACCTGATTTTGTTCAGGCTCTGCCACGCTGTCCATGGCCTACGCTGGCGCTAGGTTCACATTCTCTATTCTGGATGCCATGAATGGAAAGGAGGGAGTCGTAGAGTGTGCGTACGTACGGTCAGAGGAGACTGAGTGCAAATACTTCTCCACACCTCTCCTCCTCGGGGTAAGTTCTGCACCAATTATAAACCAGCTCAGAAGTTGTATTGATGTAGCAATGTTTTTGTTGTACTTGTTAAAATATTTTAATGACAGGCGCATGAAATGTGTACAGTCAACATTTACAGATAGTTAGGGCCTATCAAGCTGGATAATGTTTGGCTGCCTGGTGGCCCTACTGTCTGGATTTTGCCCCTTCTTATTTCACCTACTAGCTCATTGAAATATGCAACTGTTTGGGTTCTTGTATGGCATCTTATCAGTCTCCTCCAAAAACAGTCCTGGCATTACTTTGAGAAATGTAAATGCAAGTGTTGTGGAAGGCATCATAAATATCAGACACAGTAATGGTAAACCCTCAAATGATTGCACAGTTTGTAACTCTGTAACCGAAGTGTCTTTATAAAAAATCAGTAATCAGACCATGTGTTTAAATTGAAAAAAATGCAGTTTTATGAAAATGCGATGAATGTTTTTGTTGGTTTAGAAACATGGAATTGAGAAGAACCTGGGATTGGGAAAGCTTTCAGCGTTTGAAGAGAACCTGGTGGCTGAGGCCATTGGTGAACTGAAAGGGTCTATTAAGAAGGGCGAGGATTTTGTTGCAAACATGAAGTGAGCAGGGTTTGAATGTTTCAATATGTGGTTATTTATATTGTCCAGTCTCTTAAATGGTAAGACTTCTCCAAAATCAGTTTCATCATGCTTGATGTTTGTTACTGATCAGAAATGTCAATAACTCACTCCCCAATAAACCATACCATCTTTATCAATGTTTGAGTGTCTATGACTGTATAACATGTAATAATGGCACTTAATTCTGTATTTGTTACTGTACAGGGTGTCCGTGGATCCTTAAAGTCTTAAATAGTCTTAATTTAGTTTTCCAGAATTTAAGTCTTATCAGATTTTCCCAGGTCTTAAAAAATGTGACAGTCATACTATTTTTGTTTTATTGTATTTTGTCGAAGGAAGCCGTTAGCGCTTTCTCTGAGCAAAATTTCAGTTAACAACTGCTGGCAGATTATAGTAACAGCAGGTAATTTTGGCTGCTCCGTAAGCTTACCTCACAGCAACGCAGCTACTTTGCTACATGTTTGTGAGTCTTGTTCAGGATATTTTTATTTGTGTCCTTGCAGCATCGTTACATGTAAAATGTCTTGTGATCAGTATTAGATTGCGCAACTCTCACTACCTCAAAGCAACGGAAATAATGACCCACTATCATTGTGCTGTTTATCTCCATGTTCTTGTGATGTTTCATTAGCGCAGCTGTAGTGTGGTGCCATGTATTACTTTTGAACAATAGTTCTACCAACTCAAGAGCCAGGCTTCGTGGAGTTACTTCCATTCATTCTTTTGTTTGAACTGATGGTCGCGATTCTACAGCAAAGTACAGTCTATCGTGCATAAATAAAAATTCTGCAGGCAAAATAGAAAATAAGATGTGTTTAGAAGTGTTAATTTATTTAATATAATAAATATAAATACCTTATTGCAAATATAATTGAAAGACATTGCTGTTGCGCTTGTCACCCACGCCAAGGTCAGAGACTTACAACTCTCACCCCCCACATCTATAAACAGCAGTGTGCAGAATTTTAGTTTTTTCTTCACTAACATGATATAAGGTCAACACCATCCCTTCATTCAAGAGTGGCAAAATATAGCAGGGAAGGGAAACCAACCACAGATGTAGTGACATACTGGCTAACTAATCAAGCCACAATAACTTAACATTAGCTTAGTAAGACAAAATAATCTTCCTGCTAGCTATTGTTAGTCTAACAAATATCAGGAATAGGCCTTTTTTTATAGTATTGTTTATTGATTAAACTCTGTTTGCCATCACAGTTAGTGATGATTTTTCCACAAAATTATTAGAAAGTTATATTATTAGTTAAACCATGTCCTGGGTCTTAAATATGTTTTGTTTGATCACAGATTAGCTATACTACAAGCTAGAATACATAATACTCTGCCAGCATGCATTATAATTTAATTCCTGACCAATCACAGGTATTTCTTTTTCGTTTTCTTACGGTGTGTTCACTGTGGTATTAGTCTTAAAAAGCATTTAGCGTGGCATTAAAGTCTTAAATTGACTGTCATCAAACCTGCAGACACCCTGATGTAGCTTTTTGACAAATGTAACTCCTGGAATAACTAGGTTCCATCAAACCAAAAATGTTGTGGCTTATTATAAATGTGTCCTTCAGCCACCAGCATTTAAGGAGGAAGAGTCCACCTCAGAATTCCAATGTA
Organism: Umbra pygmaea; assembly: GCA_016801145.1. Lineage (NCBI taxonomy): Eukaryota > Metazoa > Chordata > Actinopteri > Esociformes > Umbridae > Umbra > Umbra pygmaea. Next base: position 22,430 of record JACXGM010010575.1, on the reverse strand, counting down.
TGTACCGGTTATTGTGTTCCCGTATGATTTAAATGGACAATGTTTAACAATGCGTCCAGCTACAAAATTCAAGTTTATTCAACGCTCAACGTCAAACAAACAGGTTTTGGATACTGGGAAAAGCGCAGAGGTGGACAAAGTACTGAGTACAAGTGCTTTTCTGAGTAACTCTGAGTTCACAAGTTTTGGGAAGTCCCTACTGAAGACTAAAATGATCAGGTAAAGGGTGTTCATATCTTACCAGTGACAATGATTTATACTTTACTCTTTCTATTAGATTTATAGGTCAATGTTAAGATATGAACTCCCTTTACCTTATCATATTGGGTTTATTAGAGACTTCCCAAAATCTGTGAACTCAGAGTTACTTAAAGGTAGCTACTTGTACTCAGTACTGTTTCCACCTCTGGCAAAAGCGTGGTTGTGAAATAGTTAATGGGAATGTTTGGAATGAGCGCGTTACCTTGTAACCAAGGAGAGTATCAGAGACGGTGCAAAACAAACCGACGTGCCTCAGTCAGATGCTTAGAGATATCATTTAATAATTGCGGCGTGTGTAGGCTACCTATTTAAAGTATATTTTCGAAATGATGGGCGCATATTTTATTTCGTCGCGGTTGCTTAGATCATAATATTGGCTGCATTTCTCTATTGTTATTAACTGCAAATCTACAGCATGGTGCAGGCTAAAGCAAAAACATTTTCAAGTTAAACTTCTGACTCCAGTCAGAATTTTTATGGTTCAATTGTCCTTTCGTCTTGATATTTCTCAGAATGATATCCACCGGGATGAATCATGCCACAAATCAAAGCATCAAGCCCTTTAAGTCTAGCGAGGAGTATATGTATGCGATGAAGGAGGATTTGGCAGAATGGTTGAGACACTTGTATGATATCGATATTGATGTGAACAACATTTTTGAGTCGCTCGAGACCGGTGCAGTCCTTTGCTCCCACGCCAATAATGTCACACGAGTGGCGAGAGACTTCACTCAGAAGTATGGAGTGGTGCAACAGGTCCAGCTGCCAACCGCAGGGGTCACTTTTGTAAATTCCGCCCAACCTGCCACTTTCCTGGCGCGGGACAACATCTCCAATTTCATCACTTGGTGCCGACAGCAGATGGACATTAAAGGTAGCCTACAACAATCTATGCATATGCATGCACAGTGGAAAAAAAGTTTTTAATCTGTGTATCCAGCATTTACAGTAAATAATTACTTTGTAGCTACTTCGGAGAAGGGAGGGTCATGAGAAGTGCTCTGCGGTTTTTCTTATGTGGACTTTTCTGTTTATTTACTTATCGTTGGATAGTGTTGTGTGTTTTGTTTCCATAATGTTATATCTCTAAATTATTTCAAGAAAGGGTATTTGGTTAATGTTATCCAAGGTTAGATGCGGACAGTGGGAAAGTAAATTGCAGGTACTCCTAGACAGTGGCGGGCCGTGCATTTTACACCTGCCTTCACTATCTTCTCAAAATGAAAACGCATTATAATAACCTCACAATGACATTCTAGGGCTATAGGTTATTGTCATTTGGCATATAATGCACCCCATAGTCATTGTGAAGATAACTTTATTCCAATCGATAAAGGTTATTTAACACGAGGCTCAACACCTTTGAGTCTTACAATAGGCTACACCAATTGACCCGACACGACTGAAACCATAAGAATGTAACACTACGCATTATTAAACGCACATCCAGGTTTACCACGCACAGTCTAAGGCATAGCCCACTAAGACCCCTGAATCTGAACATGAAGTGTGTCTGTTTATCTCCCCCTGCATGAATGCAAATACAGTACATGCACTAAGCCCCGTTAAGAACCTTTAAGGCTAGGGATGGGCCGATACCACTGTTTATGGTTTATGGTACTTATGGTTAAAAGTAGGCTACAGAGTATTTCATTTTGGGTACTTGCTGATACGAGTACCGATAGGAGTACTTTTAAGAACTATGGCAAATGTCACATTTATCAAGCTAAAATCTGCTATTTCTTAGATGTTTATCAGCCAATTCAAATATAGAAAAGTAAATACTCCTACATATCCAGAAGAACATCATTTACATTGCAGGTCAAGAATGTGTAATATTTATTAGATGTCAATGGTTTACGTCTCCTTCCCTAAGTGAGAGAAACACTTTTGTAAACACACAATAGACGTTTGTGTTCGAATTTGCCCTAACTACAGTAAGCATTGCAGAAGTTTTGTGTAAGATGAGAATGTCTGTTTGAAGTGACTTTCTCCAAAACAGGGATAATTACCTAATCATATTATTCTGTTATGGTGTTTTATTATAATGGTAAACAATTAGCTGTACTATCAATGTAATATAGGCTTATTGAACAAAATATAAATAGGCTACATCGTATTTCTTAAGTTATATTTCTTAAACTTAGTATGTCAGAACTCAGAAATACCACTATTTTGTTCACCCATAAGTTTTGCAAACTACCGACATTTGTCTTTCCTTGCTGAAGGTGGCTTTCAGAGGCTAGGTCCGGGGCGTTGCTCCTGCCGTTTTCTACAGTTACAGTATGCACCAATTCCATCCTTCATTCTTTCCTGTACTTAAATGTACTGGTATCGGCCCATCCCTAGTTAAGGCCCTGCCAGTAAAAATATATAAAAATCCATCAAACTCACCAAAGTTGCTCATTATTTTTAAAACGAAGTCCTTTCTCTTAAAAATACTTCTATGATGCGGTTGTACAGCACATCTTTGCTTTAAGTTCCAATAAAAGATCTTGCCCAGTGCTGAGTGTCGATCCTGCCCAGTCCTATATTCGCCACCAAAGCTACTTCTTCACCTCCATCTGCCATTCTGCTAAAAGTAAAAAATCTAACAATCTAAAAATTGAAAGTTTAAAGAAATCGGAGAAGGGAGAGCTAAGCTGGGAGCGCTAAGCTAGTTTTTGTTCATGGTGAACTTATTTTTATCTTTTTTTTGCAGAACTTTATTGAACTGCCCCTCCTATCAGCAACAGAAACGATGCTGATGCTGACGTAGGCTATGGCTAGGCCTGCAGAAACGCTTTACTTGGTCAAAGAACACACCCAACATGGTAAAGTCGAAATCTGATTGGTTAAAAATATGACAATCAACAACATGGTCCTGATGGACTTCAACAGCAGAGGGTATTCACTCGGAATTCAGAAGGCCCTAGTCTACCCGGTGACAACACAGATGAAAAAATCATATTGGATAAAAGCTTTCATTTATGAGCTGCGTTAAAAGCAAGGCAACTGAAAAGAACGTACTGTAGCAATGAAATCACCATATAGACTAATTTAAATGAACTTTGTAAAATATATATTATTAAAAAATATATTAAAGTAGTACAAAAATACATTTCTGATTCTGATTATCTTTGGGCCTGCAGAGAAGGCCTTGCAGGCCCTGACGGCCCATCACTGCTCCTAGATAGAACAAAGTCACGTCGTCAGATATTGCATTTCAGGATATCTTGACCAAATGCATATACACAGAGATTTTAGTATGAATTTAAATGTGTTGCAAGTGGTGGATTTTTCACATATTACTAAACTAAACATTCAAATAACAAAAACACACTAAGGCATCATCTTTACAGCACACATGCGTAAAATGTAGCCTACCACTAGGGGATGCTCTCCGTTTAAAATTCTTAAACCGTAACATGACTCTCACATTAAAGGTATAATGTTGAATTTCACGAATTGAAAACAACTACTTTCTCTGTCACCGACCATCTAGAAGCTATAGAACATCAATTAATTAATGATATTATGAAAATCGGAAAAAGCAGTTTAGACAATGATTCCTTACACTATGCAGTGCATATTTTGCAATATAAACAGGAATTTCAGTGAGGAGAGGAACGGCCAAGGTTTTTCACAAGGTAAAACACCTAAACCTATTTATGGCATTTCTCCAACACCAAGGCTGAGAATTATTCTGTCCCGCCATGGTGATGTTTACACATACCTTTGAAGTCACACTGAAATGTGGTTATGATTAAATTGAGCCCTAAATCCCTCTGGTTCTTTTCCAGATGTGCTTATGTTTGAGACAGACGACTTGGTTCTACGGAAGAATGAGAAGAACTTTGTCTTGTGTCTGCTAGAGGTTGCCCGACGGGCCTCTCGCTTTGGTATGGCTGCCCCGGTGCTGATCCAGTTGGAGCATGAGATAGAAGAAGAGATCAGAGAGGAGCTGGAAACCGAGCAGCCCCAGGAAGAGACACCATCAGTAGCCAAACCGCCGCGCCGCACATCCAACACTCAAAACCTGGATGAGATGGTCAGGATTAGAATTGCGTATACTCTAATAAGTTATCACATTGGAATTGAGTTACATACCTATTAATATTATATTTCTACTGCAATTATTGTAATCATTGATCAAATCAATTGGAAATGACCAGATAGGATTGGGGAAGTGGGGATTTCAATCTTATCAGTTGCTTCACTTGTTTCCATGTTTTATGCCCATTGCTATATCCAGCCTGCCTTGAACACTGAGAAAAGGAATTTCAAAACCTAAGCTGACCGCCTTCTGATATTTCACATTGGTTGTGTTCCAACTCTGTGTTTAAGAACAGCTTTTGACCAATCGTGATTTGAACAGCCAATTACAGTACAAAAATACAGAACTGAAGTGCTTCTCAAAAAGACACTGCTCAAAAAAATGTAGGTAACATGCAATCATGAAAGGATAACATAAAATCAGTTTACTTCAGGGATATCAATATGTCCAGTTAGGAAGCATAAGCGATTGTTAATCAGTCTTGCTTGTTTTGGTGCAGATGAGAGACAAAAGGTGAACTGGAGAGTCAACAGCAGGACAACCCTGAAAAATGAAATTTTTTTGCAGATGGTGGCCACAGACAATTGCTCTCTTCTTATCCTTCCTGACTTAATCTTTTTCAGTTTTGAGTTTTTCTAGTGTTCTTGTCACTACTGGTAGCATTAGGTTGTACCTGCATTCCATTCAGGTTGCAGAGGGTAGTCTAGCTCCTCCAGGATGGTACATCCATAGGTGCTGTCGCAAGAAGGTTTGCTGTGTCTCCCAGTACTGTCTCAATAGCATGGAGATACCACAAGACGGGCTGTTACACAAGGAGACCTGGAAAGGACAGAAGAAGGGCACCAGTATCTGCTCCTTTGTGCGAGGAGAAACAGGAGGAGCAATGCCAGAGCCCTACAAAATGACCTCCAGCGCGCTACTGGTGTGCATGTTTCTGACCAAACTGTCAGAAACAGACTCTGCCTGTCTTTAACTCTAACACTACGGGGTCCGGAGCCTACTGGTTTTCTGTTCTACCTCAACATTAATTGGACTCACCTGGTGTCCCAGGTCTAAATAGGTGTCCCAGGTCTAAATAAGTCTCAGATTAGAGGGATGCAATGAAAAAAAATTTAGTGGATCTGGCTTCGAGGTCCAGAGTTGAAGACCCCTGCTTTAGTGGGACCTGTGCTCACAGCCCAGCACCGTGCAACTTTTTTGGCATTCGCCAAGGAACACCAGAATTGGCAGGTCCATCAATAGCACCCCGTTCTTGTCACACGAGAGCAAGTTCACACTGAGCATGTGAAAGAGTCTGGAGACATCATGGTGAAAGCTATGCTGCCTGAAACATCATCCAGCATGACCGGTTTGGCGATCGGTCAGTAATGTTCTGGGGAGGCATAAACTTGGAGGGTCGCACAGACCTCCACGTGCTAGCCAACAGTACCCTTACTGCTCTTAGGTACAGGTACCATGATAAAATCCTCAGACCCATCATCAGAACTTATGCTGATGCAGTGGGCCCTGTTCCTCCTGGTGCAGGACAATTCCTGGCCTAATTTGGCTAGAGTGTGTAGGCAGTTCCTGGATGAAGAAGGCATTGATGCTATTGACTGGCTCTAATGTTCCAAGACCTGAATACAATTGAGAAGCTCTGGGACATTCTGTATCGGTGCATCAGATGCTGCCAAGTAGCGCTCACTAATGCGCAGACTTTGTTGGGAGTGCATACAGGCACGTGGGGGCCATGTCACGTTTGGGTTGGAACAGCCTATTTTCAATTGTTTACCTTGATTTTTGGGTTGAGTTTGAATCCAGCCCTAAATCGGTTCATGATTACGGGTTCCATTGACCGTTGTTACGTAATTTTGTTCTAATTACACAATGTACAGTAAAGATTAGTAGATCTTTAATATATTTTGGTCATCAAAACCCAACATGTAACTTGAGGGTTTCCTTTAATCTTTTTGAGCAGTGTACGTAAATCCCCTTCAACCTTTCTAGATTTTATGTTACAACATTAAATAAAAACAAATTTCATCAGGAGTTTTTGCACAAAATTCTATATAATGTCAAAGTGAAAAATAAAATCTGCAAATGTTTCTAAATTACTTACAAATATAAAACTGAAAAATAATTCATTGAAAAAGCATTCACCCTGTTTGCTATGACACACCTGAATGAGCCATCCAATTGTTCTTGAAGTTACCGGTAGATAATTAGTTGTACTGAGTCCACTTGTTTGTGATTAAGGACTTCCACACGATTTCCCGTTTTCATATGAGTACCTCTACCCGGGAGGTCTGACAGTTGGTTAGAAAATTTCCTACATCATGAAGATGAAGGAACATTCAAAGCAAAATTCCAGAATAAGGTTCTTCAGAAGGAGGTATTGAGATTTCCATGGTATTGACTCATCCCCAGAGCACAGTTAAGTGCATTATTAAAGGACAATGGCAGGGTTAGTGGGAAAAATTGGACAAGATCAATTGGGATTGGGAAAATAAAAAATAATGAAATTGAGAGATTATTTTACAACTGTTTATCTGTCTAGAACAAGCCAGTCTCAAGCACTGAGTATCAGAGAAAGAAGGGCACTAGACAAGTAGGCCACCAAGAGACCTGTGGTAACAGTCTTTCATTGCTGAACTTACTTTGAATCTTGGCTAGAGTTTGTAGGGAGACTGAGAACAAATGGATAAAGACTCAATGGTTTAATGAGGTAAGAATTTCGCTATTTGGTCACTTGCTTAGCATTATATTTGGTTCAAACTTACACCACACATCACCCTAACAACACTACTACTGTGAATTATTTTCTGTTTTCTATTTTTAAATAATTTAGAACAATTTCAAAATTGTATTTAACGTGTTGTTCAGTGGAAAAGACTCCTGATAAATTCCATTTGGGTTTTGATAACACAACAAAATATGGATAAGTCCAAGGCAAGTAAAAACCTTGGAGAGCCAGTGTATCATTAAAATGCACAACCCATTCAGTGAATACGATAAGAGTGATAATACATTGCAATCCAACAATCTACTTAGATTTCTGTGAACTTGCAATCCATTGTTCTACTGCAAAAAAAACCTAAACCTTGTGTTTACAACTTCTCCCAAAATTCTTCAACCATGCATGCTCACAAACATTATTAGCAAGAAAATGTTATTTTAGAGGAAATTGCAGTGTTTGATCCACAATAATACTGGTAATAAAACATTTTAAAATATTGACAGAACACACATTTGCTGTTACATATAGATTGCATCAGATTGGGTCAGATGGCTGAGTGGTTAGGGACTTGAAGTTGAAATGTTCCGGTTCTTTGAGCAAGGTGTCACAAATAGGACTGATGGCACAGGGTTGTAATTCACAATAATATTTAATAAAGAATAATTAAGTTTCATACACATAGGTCAGGTCAGCAGGGTCTCAGAAAACCAATATCAGTTTCCAGGGAGTAACAGAGGCCAGGCAGGGTTCAATACACACAGTTCCAATAGTACAATACCAGGCTCCAGGGGGATTTCAGGTGGTAGGCAAGGATCAATACACGGACAGGCTTTGGGCAAAGGTACTGTACAGAAGGGCAGATCCAAAACGTGGTCAAAAGGCAAAAACAGCTCAGAACGCAGCACAAGGGGAAGAACAGACAGGGAGTATATACTGACACAATGAGAAACGGGTGTTCTGAATTCAGATGATTGAGATCTGGCTTGAGGGATGCATTCATGGGATCCAGAGTGTTGGGAAGTGCTGGTGTCCGGAGACGGGAATCTGTGTTGTGGGGTGTGTTCATGGGGGATCAGGATGTTGGGGATTGCTGGTGTCTAGGGGGCAGGAAAACACAAGGGCATACATAAGGGAAACACTGAAATCTAAGCAACACCACTAAAGGGTTGAAAACCCAGGACAGGATACAGGGACATCATTACACAAGGCACATTACCCTGAGTGGCTCCACTGAACCGACTGTAAGGTGCTCTGAATGAGAGTGTCTGCTAACTGACTAAAATGTAATCATATTGTACATTTTTAGTGTACTTTGATTATGCAAGTTTAATCATGTAACGGTTCTCTTTTTTCGACATGACTGGTTTATTCCTGATAGTATAGGCCGATAACAATTAATCTATTGCTCATTTACTTACAAACTGCTTGAATTGTCAGTCAGTGTTACATAATGTGCCGGCAGGGTTTGGCACTCGTCATAGGCGGCGTGCATGTTTAATTTGAAAAGTCACAGCAAAAGATGAAAGCATTCCGCCCACACCACTAGAGAAATTATGTGAAGTCTGCCATTGTTTTTTCTTTTAGACACAGAAAAGGGCCTAGTTCCAACATCATAGTATCAAATCACACGGTAAATTAAGTGTTTTTTGTCAACGTGAAAGGTGAATAGTGTTTAAGCAGGATTGTATGCTTGTTTACATGCACATAAATATAGTAGGGCTCTGAATAATAATTTAAATGCATTATATGAATTCATAAACAGTTCTAATACAAAAGTCACAGCAGAGTCACTGTGCCATCAGGTACTGTTTCATTCATTTTTAAGCTATTAAAGCTGTTTGCTTATTTGACTTGAGATGGAAGGAGTTACATGCAATCATGGCTCTACATGATAGCCTTAGGGTTAATTCCAAATTTAAATAAAAATAGGTTAAGCAACTAGGTGTTCATACATGCTTTGATTAGCACCACAATGGACTAAAACACTAAAAACTGAAATGATCATTTTTGCATAAACAAACATGGCCTGGACATATTTGGCATCCTTCTGAAGAATTCTAAATAATACGTTTAGAGGGAATTCCCATTAAAGTTACATTGTCCCTCAGCAGTGTTTGAAAAAAGAACACAAAACAGGCTGCTCCTTGTCTCACTGTCAAAAGGGTGACAGGGTGTCAGATGGCTCAGTGGTTAGGGAGTCAGACTTGTAGTCGGAAGGTTGCCGGTTCAATTCCGGACTCTGCCAAATGTAGTTTTGTCCTTGAGCAAGGCACGTTACCATATGTTGCTCCAGAGGGATGTCCCTCTATTCACTGTAAGTCGCTCTGGATAAGATTGTCCGCTAAATGACTCAAATTTAAAAATGTAAATGTAAAGCTTTGAGCCATTTCAGTTCCCATATCTCTCCATAACATCCACATTGTTCTTCTACCTAACGCTATTTACCATTATTGACCTGGGTAAATCACAAGGGCCAGAGATAACATTTCCAGTTTTGGGGGGTCGACATGGCATAGTACTCACCTCTCCACCTGATAGCTGATGTGTGGTGAGCGTTCTAGGACAAAATGGCTGCCGTGCATCACCCAAGTGGGTGCTACACATTGGTGGTGGATAAGGTGGGCTTTCCCCCTCACTGTGTAAAACGCTTTGGGTTCCTTGGAAGAAAAGCGCTATATAAGTTGAATGCATTATTATTATTATTATAGTGGGCTAAGTCGCTGCATTGCAGGACAGTCTATGTCATTATAGTTAGTGGTCATGGGTTCGAGCCAGACTATGGGTGCTCTGACAAAATGGTATAGCACTGCCTGGGATTTGGGTTATATAAATCAGATTATCTATTTTTTTATTTTATTGTAATTTCTCCCTGATTTTTCCTCCCTTCCCAATTCCCTCTCTAATCCTGCCTTGTCGGCAGCTCCGCAACTCATGGTACAGGGGGGCGCGCATTGTTCATCCTACCACATGCCGCCCGAGCCGCCGATTCTTTTCGTGCTGTTCACCCAACACGGAAGCCATTAATCAGATAATGCACAGGATGATTACGTTCACAAGCGCCCGATCTGAACATAATGAGTCACTGGAGAGCGATGTGGCAGGATAGACTTATCTGACTTATCTAATAATGTATCTAGCACACCTGATTCTAATTAGCTGGTTTATAAGCTGAATGAGGCTACATTATGTGCGGTTGGAGTGAAAACCTACAGTGTGGTAGCTCTCCAGGACCAGGGTTAGTGACCCCTTGTAGTTTGTGGTTTGGGAAATTCCCAAAAAGGGAACAGACAGGAAGGGCACAGACAGATGGCCAAGGCTCAAACCCCAGTTGCCGGGGGGACATATATGCTCTGGAGTTGGAGTTTAGACCACTACACCAACCCTGGGACAACAGGGTTTGATAACCTTTATTACTGGAGGAGAACGATGAATGTCGATTTATGGTCACCAAACTGGACACTTCTTTCTAGTGATATATTGAACATGCTATAAAGTGATGTTTGTATACTTTTAAATTTAAATAACTACCAATTAAATAAATATAATTTTAATTGAGTAGGCTACTAAGTATAAAGAAGTTCTACAAGAAAGTGAATAACATAAATAAATATGTATATATTCTTGCCTGGGGTTCAGTCACTCGGAATGTAAAAAGCCCCAAATATAGAGCAGGGATGCCTTTGTAGCATTGTGTTTCTGTTAAATACTGTTTGACTAGGGGTCCGCGTGGCGTAGATCGCTGTATTGCAGGACAGTCTACATCATGATAGTGATTGGTTCGAGCCTGACTATGGGTTCTTCGACTTTCCCCAGAACTCTAGCACGAGGGAGCGCAAATTGAGCGCAAATTGCAAAAAGCGTGGGATTTGAGATAAGTCAAATGATCTACCTTGCCACGTCACTCTCCAGCAACCCCTTGTGTGCAGATCGGGTGCCTGTAATTGTTATCACGTAAGTATAGTCGGTGAACCTAATCATCCTGTACATGAGCTGACTTACGTGTTGGATGTGCAGTGCGAAAATAATCGGCCAGCTTGGCAACATGTGGTCGTATGATTCATGTGAGTGCTCCTCACCATCCCGTATCTGTCTAGGGAGGGTCAGTGGGAATTGGGAAGGGGGAAGAAACTAGAGTTTGACTAAATTGTACTGGAATTACCGTATTTTAGAGCACCACTTTTTTACTACCTTGTTCAAGTGATGTACAGTGTCAATGTTGAATTTCACCTGTGTTTTGGTTTTATAGGTCCAGCATCTGATAAGCCGCTGCACCTGCCCCACCCAGTTCCCCATGGTCAAGGTATCTGAAGGGAAATACAGGGTTGGGGATTCCAGCACACTCATCTTTGTGCGGGTATGCCACCTTCACACACAGGTGCCATCCACACACCTACTCATTGTGCAAGGCTCACTGTTTCAGCCGAGCTCATTCTGTGCCTGTCATCTCTTCCCTTGCTGACGATCTATCACACATAGACTCATGTACTGCAGCACTCGGGCAAAACGTGATTACTTTCTCTGGAATAATTGAGTGATATCTGTTTTGAGCTGTCTACTGTCCTGTCTGTGGGTTGGGCTGTGATATATGTATGTAACCTTAAATGTCTCTTGAAGGGCTTTAAAACTGCTAAATAAATACTATGGAAGTCATTAGTGTAAATATATTTATATGTATTTGCTTCATTGACAGTGGCGGTTCTAGACCATTTAAACTGGGGCGGCCAGGCTGGGGCCAGTTCTACTGTTAGAGGGGCCAGTTACATTCGACATCATTGGTATTCAGGGGTGACATTCACTTTATTGGCCATTTGTCCTTCGGACAAGTAAGTCTGGTGTTTTACTTGTCTGCAAAAACGACTTGTCTGACGCAGACGTTTCAAGTATTGTAATGAGATTAACCTTCGTATAAGTAGTTTTTTTACTTGTCCTTGACAAGCGTTAATGTCAATCTCTGGGGACTGTTTAGTTTTATTTACTGCATTGCAGGCATTAATAAGGAAAAAACATGTTTAAAATCAATCAATCATTCTGTATACTTTACATTTTTACATCTGACTTGCATTGTCCGTATCCCTTATAATAACTGTGCACTACTGTTTATGTGGTTTCTTACAAACAGATCAACAACTTAATCTAGATTTAATCCTTTGCCCTCCTTGACTCCATCAACTTGAACTGTTACTCTGTCATCTGCCACCATACCTCCACCATACCTCACCATAACTCCCCGTCATCCCAAAGGGATTTGCACATCTACCCCCACTCTCCTCCCATCACTTTTAGCCACCACATCTCCCCACATCTGCCCCGTTCCTTTCCGTCCACTCCCACACGGGCCAGGATCCAACAGATGCAGCCTCCGATGCATCTCCAATCCGCTCCAGTCCCAGTGACAACACCATCATCTCCATTAACAGATCACCCCTCTCTGACCTGACCTCCTGCACCACAGCTGAGTCAGAGCAAATGACAGCTTCACCTCCTCCACCCATCCCAGACCCACAGTCATAGCCACATCTCAGCTGTACACAGACACTTGACCTGTTAGTTGGTGAAATTTAACTCCGGGATGTCACCCTAGAGGTCTTCATCAGATACAGAAATGTAGCTATATCTGTCCCTTTTTAATAAAATCAATATCCAATCCAATGGGAATATAAGGCCAGGCATATCTAAACTAAAATATATCAGAGATTAATGGTAGTTGCATATACATTATATCCAAGTCAAATTAATCTGAAATACAGAAAATACCTGATTTCAAGCAAGCCAGACAAGTTGTTAGAATGTTTGGTTCAGTGAAAGTTAACGTTTCACATGCAATTTTATATAGGCTCTACCTTGGCCGGACAAATACATGGTTTATGCTCTAACCTACAGCTAGGTATTTTTAAAAAGACATAATTGAAATGTTGATTTGAGCGAAGTGTCTGTATGATTTCAATATACTACTACTTATCTTTTTATGCATCGTCTTCAGGTAATTTGTGCACTTTCATTTGTTAAGTAAGCTATGCCTTGATCATGTACTGACTTTGTGTGCACACATACACTCGCCTAAAGGATTATTAGAAACACCCGTTTAAGTTCTCCTTAATGCAATGATCTACTCAACCAATCACATGGCAGTTGCTTCAATGCATTTATGGGTGTGGTCCTGGTCAAGACAATCTCCTGAACTCCAAACTGAATGTCAGAATGGGAAAGAAAGGTGATTTAAGCAATTTTGAGGTTGGCGTGGTTGTTACAAATAGGAAAAAGCAGATACAATTTGTAAGAGTACACCAAAATTGGACAGTTGAAGATTGGAAAAATGTTGCCTGGTTTGATGAGTCTAGATTTCTGTTGAGACATTCGGATGGTAGAGTCAGAATTTGGCGTAAACAGAATGAGAACATGGATCCATCATGCCTTGTTACCACTGTGCAGGCTGATGGTGGTGGTGTAATGGTTTGGGGGATGTTTTCTTGGCACACTTTCGGCCCCTTAGTGCCAATTGGGCATCATTTAAAACTCTACCTTCTGCTCTATCGTCCACCCATACTCTCTCTACCTTCTGTTCTATCGTCCACCCATACTCTCTCTACCTTCTGTTCTATCGTCCACCCATACTCTCTCTACCTTCTGTTCTATCGTCCACCCATCCTCTCTCTACCTTCTGTTCTATCGTCCACCCATACTCTCTCTACCTTCTGCTCTATCGTCCACCCATCCTCTCTCTACCTTCTGTTCTATCGTCCA
>JACXGM010010574.1:0-26059 GCA_016801145.1 Umbra pygmaea | reverse complement strand
CTTTGACTGTGACATATTTCTGCCTTGGATAATCCCTTTTGTACCTTAGCCAAAACTCTTATGTTTGCTATTCTGGCCTGAACCCTGCTGTGTTTTGTTTATGAGTCTGCCTTGGATATTGTCGGTACCTTTGCCTTGGGAAAATAACTGTTTTAATAATAAACATTGTTCTTTTACTCTGGAGAAGTGATTTGTTACACACACTTCCATAGTAGCATAATGAGGGTCATTACATGCAAACCGAAGCATTGAGAACTTTGTAAGTTTACAGACAGTTTCTTAAAAAAAATAGTTTAAACGACAGTACCATTTGTGTATACAGCCAGGCGCCATCTTCGGAAAACAGACTCGATCAGCCGAACCTCAAACGCTGTGCTATGTGAGCTGAACTGTGACATGGAATCTCCCATGGCAAGAGGTTTTGCGGTCATTCATGCAGATCAATGAGCAAGCAGCTGGCGATGCGAACTAAAATCCAACACAATTTGCTTACAGTTCAGCTCACGTAGCACAGAGTTTGTGGATTGACTGGTTGAGTCTGTTTTCCGAAGTTAGAGCCTGGCTGTATACACGAACGGTACTGTCTTTTAAACATATTTTTTAATATACTGTCTGTACACTTACAAAGTTCTCAATGCTTCGGTTTGCACGTAGGCACATTCATTATGCTACCGTGGAAGTGTAGTGCTATTTTGAGCCTTGTTAGTGGTATATACAATAGCCATTTCTTTTTACTTCATCCATGCCCTCACAACTAACATTATTCATCCATGCCCTCACAACTAGTAATTATCAGCTCGCACTAAAACTGGGCAAATTCGATTAGCATGAAAACATCCCAGAGAACGGTCGACTCAGTACCAATGTGTTATTAACCCCTAGGTTCATTTTGCACCAGAGTTGTCCTCTAAGCTACACAAGCTAGACCACTCTACTGTATATCAGTTGACTTTTGGTGGAAGATATTTGACTTTTAAGTGAAACATTCATAAGCAGCATCCCATACGCGCCTGTTTGTGATATTGACCCACAGGACTTGACCCACCAGGCTGTTCTGTGTTACTAAGTGGACCGTGTTGAACTCATCTCACCTGATACATGTAGTCTACAGCCATTTCACCCTTGTGTGGTGTTCAGGTCTGTGGGACCAATTTTCAATGTTTATTAAAAGACAAATTATACAATTAATTATTTTTTAACCTGATACTGATTGACCTTGGCTCATTTTATGAGATGAACATGTGAAAGAACACATTTTCATTGAGTGCACCCTGGGCACGCACCCTACATTTACATGACATACTGTGTGTGATGTTCAGGTCTATTTGACCCAGGACAATAAAGCAGGTGAAAACAAGTAAACATGGAAAAATTTACCAAAATGTTTGCTTTGTACCTTTACTCTATATTCCTCCTACCTTTACAACCCCCCCACGTCTCCGCCCACACACACATATATAAACACACACACAGTCGTGTAAAGCTAACCTCTTGGGGACCAGAACAAATTAAAATCCTTGATACCTAAATTTAACGCTAACCTTAGCACTAATCCTAATCTTAACCTATATCTTAATTTAACCCTAACCTTAACCTCACACTCACCCTACCCTTAACCTCAATAACCTAACATTTATGCCTAAACTTAACCCTAAACCTAACCTAAAATGCCTGAAACTGAAAGTACCCTAAATTGTAACTCTAAACCTTATTGTAACCTTGGCCCTAAACCTAACCCTTAAGCCAGAAAATGGTCCTGCTCTTCCCACACTATTCACCCTTTATAGTGTGAGTAATTACAAACAAACAGACAATGATAATAGCATTGATACAGTACATTTCAATCACAGAGAACCTGTCTGCTCCCACACTTTTCTCGCACTCTCTACCCTCTGTGAAAATACACAATGTCCTGCAGGTAAATGCACAATATTGATGAAAAATATTCAATACTCTACGCCCAGCTGCAAATTCGGAACACAACAAATAAACAGATTTGTGTATGTGGCTCCAAAACCACAATTAATCAGTATGGCAAAAATAGTCTCTCTTTAGTGGAGAAATTGTTTTTGAAGAAAGCAAAAATAATGTGGAAGGAACGTCTTCCACTTTGGAAGATAAAGAACGTTCTGAACATTAGGATAATGTCTCTGTCAAACAGGAGACTGACAGTGAGTTGAAGAATATGAAATTGACCATCAGACAGCCAGGACCAGCCAGTCAACAGCCAAGACCAGGACCAGCCAGTCAACAGCCAGCCCAGGACCAAAAAGACACCGTACAAATGCATGAAACCCAAGACATACATTTACAACAAACAGAGTAACACTCATGAGGTGTGTAGACTGGCATGAATGTGTGTTCAATTGGGCTCATTGTCACAACCAGTGTTGAGGCGGTGCTGGAAGGATGGAGACCACATTGCAGGAAGGAGTGTTCTAGATGTTTATTTGAACACTGAGGGCCCTATCTTGCACTCGGTGCAATGCAGCGCAAAGTCTGAACGCAAGTCACTTTGCTAGTTTAAGACCAACGCAGTTGTCAATTTTCCGTAAGGCGCCCACGTTGTTTAAATAACAAATGCACCTGCCCCCATATTTGCGGCCATGGGAGTGCTGGTCTAACAGGGAGGTGTGTTCAGGATAATTCTGGGTGTATTGCTATCTTGAGGCATCGGAAAGTGATCGCGCCGTTGACCAACAAAAACCTGGTCTAAAGTCAATTGCGCAGCACGTCATAGTTGTTTTAACAGCAGATTAGTCAAATGCACCTATTGCATAGGCACAGCGCGTGCACACTATGCTTGTTACAAACACAGAGGGAAGCGCAGCAGCACACAAACATGCTAAAGATTACAAATAAAAATATTACGGTGCAAATCCGCCGTCATAATAGCAATGCGCAAAAGGTACAAACGCGCCTGGCTCTTAAAGGGAATGGGAGCTGAATCTCTGATTGTTTTATTGCATGTTACGCCCAAAACACACCCATGAATTAATGAAGACACTTAGTACAACGCTTTTAGACCATGCGCCCGGCGCAATCACCCTTTAATCTGCTGTCAAAATAGCAAAAGTGGATTTGGACACGCAGATTTTAGTGCACGTTACTTTTTACCGGATATATGCATCCGCATAGTGCGGACTTGAAGCACAATTGCTTCAGCAAGGCAAGAACGTTACTCTCGTGTTGTGCTACTCGTTCCAGTAAGAACTTCAACTTCTGGTTGAACAACGGCACAGGGTCGCAACGCACAAGTTGAATAATTTGAACGTATGCGACACACAGAGTGCACCATATTGCAAGCTCGCAAGGAAAACACTCCATTGACACTGAATTACTTCCGGCGCAATGCAACGCATTCGACGTGTTCAGTGGACATCCGGCCTAATACTTAGCTACGATGCTCTGATGCATAATCCGACACGGGTGCTAAGCATAGATCGTACAACTTGGCTCAAACATACAACACACTCTACCTACATCTCTTATTGGAGAAGGCACAATAAGTAGAGTACATTACACAGTCCGACAGAGCATCGTAACAGGAACTCCCACACAAGACAGGGACGAATCCACAATAGCACGCGCCGACCATTCCGAAACACCAGGATTAAATAGGGATCTACTCATCACGCGCCGGTGTGGGTATTCACCCGGAACACCATTCATGCATAATGAGTAACCAAGTAGCTACCACACTCCCAGTGTCTAGAGGTCGGCGCGCTAAACCTTATCAAATCAAACTAACCAAACCATACACACAGATATAACCACAAGTACATAAAACATATATCAGTCCCACACCAGCAGTTCCATGCCACACCAGCAGTTCCATGCCACAACAGCCTATCATTCTCTGACTGTCATTTATCATTTCCATAAAATATCGAATGTACATTTTGTGTTTATAATGATAAAAACTTGTTTTTGATTTATTCCACCATGTCTACATTATAATTAACTTTTTATGATTGAAATTGAAATTTTATCACAAAAACGAAAAGCACCTCTCTAGCAGAGGTAAATGGCCATATATGCTCTTTAAACTGTTTTTAACTGTTTTTAAGTAGAAATATTTTAATAACTCAATAATGTTGTGGGTCCAACAGATACGTGAACACTGGGTGAGTAACTATGAACACCACACAAGGGTTAAACAGTGCAAGATGCAAAGAAAACATTTAGTTTATGCTGCATGCAAGTCGTTTATATTACTGGTACTAAATCTGTCTTTTTAACTCAGCAAATCTACAGCTTTACAAGAAAGTATTATGTATTATGTAGTGTTGGCTGCAGGACTGAAGTTGAGCGACCAAGCTAATTGCAGTCAATTTCCCTGATACATATTTATTTCTCCTTTGTCCTCCTTTTCAGGACAATTGACCCCACACAGAACAGGCATGGTTCTGACCTCTCTCTAGCCAGACATGCTGGCATTCTTGGGAAGAAGAGGGGCTGCGGGGTTTACACAGGTCCCAGGGTTCATCATCTCTGTGCGTGTTTAGAAATCCTGCCAGCTCTCTCAGTCCACAGGGCTTCGGTGCAATTAAGGTGGAGCAACATAAAAAAATACTAATGATAAAACCTTTTTCAGTGCTTTCTCATCCATAGCCTATGGCTTCGTCTCTCCTCTCCACCTCCTCTATCCATCCATTCATCTCATTCCTCACCTCTGCTGTCTGTCTGTCTGTCTATCTGTCTGTCTGTCTGCAGGTTATAATGAGTCCCTACCAGGCGTGTGGGGAAGAACAGACCCCCGGAGAGGAGCATGCTCCACAAGGTTTCTCTCCAATTACACTTCAATGGAAGGCACCCTCCTTCCGAGGACTCGCACCATAAGCACTGAGGAGAAGCCAGCCGGCCTGACCTTGCCCCACTGCACAGAGTGGTGGTGTTACCTCTGTGTTTACTGTCCATTTGAGAGAAGAAGCAAAGACTCTCAAACTCAAGATGGATTATTAATGAAAGTTTGACTTTGGTAAAAAAAGTATAAAATCCACCTAGCGATTTGATTAATTTACATTTATATCTGGCTTGTGGCAAACATGGCAGATAAAGCCAAATTGGAACTATTTCTAAAACTCAAGAGGTACAGTAAATCAGCTGTAGCTGACATAATGAATGTAGAAGATGCAAAAAGTCTAAAGAGGGAATATTATTTTTTATGGAACACATTTGTGGACTAATATAAAGTCTAACAATGATTGAATTACAGTATATTATCTTGCTGATGAATACGCCTGGCATTTTGTGATTGTCAGGATTCAATTACATTACAGCAGTGGCACGGTTTCTTATGGGATTATACTAATTACATATTAAACAATAGTGGATGAGCTCAATGTTGTTGCTTACCACTGTCATTGTTACTGCTGCTGTTCTAAACTAATTCCACTTGTTTCACACAAAAATAATCTGTATAATCAAGTACAAAACGTGCAGATAACAAGGATCTCTTTGCCCCATTGGATGCAGAGCCACGACAAAACTAGATGATCAGAAAGGCAAAAGCAATCAATTTAAACATGCTCCAGCAAACATAAGGAAAACAAGATTAGTGTTTAAAAAAAGATTACATACATGACTCACACAAATTGTTAAACCGAGTGGGCAGAGTGAACATATATTTAAAAAGTCTTACCGTAGTTTGTGTTCTTAATTATTATAATTTAAAATTTATAAGTTTATTTTCTTAAAGGATTTTTTTTTATCGAAATAAATTATGTCATGCATTATAATGCACCTACGACTTAAATATCAGAGGGATATATGGTTAATTTAATTCAGAGGATATGATGTTAGCCACCAACTACATTCCTATAAGCGGCCCTGGACACATGATCGTGCTATATCCCACTGCTCATTGATGCAATCAGAGTAATTGTTGTACATTTATACTGATATTGTATAGGTCCCCTTTTTTCCACCAAAACATCAGCCCAAACGCAACAAACTGCAATGCATTGTGTTCTGACACCTTTCTATCAGAACCAGCATTCAACTTTTCAGCAATTTCAGCTGCAGTAGCACGTCTATTGGATCGGACCACACGCGCCAGCCTTTGCTCCCCACGTGCATCAATGAGCCTTGGCAGTCCATGACCCTGTTGCTGGTTCACCGCTTTTCCTTCCTTGGACCACTTTTGATAGGTACTGACCACTGCAGACTGGGAACACCCCGCAAGAGCTGCAGTTTTGGAGATGCTCTGACCCAGTTGTCTAGCCTTCACTATTTGGCCCTTGTCAAGGTCATTGAAATCCTTACACTTGCCCAGACTTACTATACTAATACTATAAATATAATACTATATATAGTAGTATTCTATGGTCACTGCTCACAATGTACAGACTTTTATATATATTATATTATGCTTGATTCTCTAGTCACCTAATCAAATGGTTATTGATAGAGATGGTGTCTTTTTTCTTTGCACATCCTGATATTTTCATTTATGTTATTTTACTGAATTGGAGTTAGAAAACATTTTTTACTGTACATGCAACAACACCTGCAGTCTTCTGTACATGTGACAAATAAAACTTGAAACCTGAAATTGAAATGTGTTTCCTTTTGTCTTTTGAACTGGGAGCAAATCTAGCGTGTAAAAGATATACTGTAACATTAATATCAGCCTTAAACTGTACCCACTAAGCACAGCTACAGGGCTGCACGAAACCAGCTGTGAGATCCAAGATGTACAGTACAGTACTGTGTACCTCAGCTATTCAGGAATATTAACCAAACATTTAGCAGAATGACTATCTATGTGCATCAGCTCTGATCTCAATGTCTTTGTTTTGTCCATACCTAGAACTATTTTCGAAATTTTTAAATACCGCAGTTTGACCACTATGAATTCTAAAAAGCTCAATAACAATTTGCAAGATAATTGTAGGAAATATCAATGCTCATTAATGGTTTCAATTCCATTAAGCTGACAGTGGCCTGATTGACAACCATTTAGAGTGTCTGTGTGGAGAAGGATCTTAGCGCTTCAGAGATCCATTCATATCACAACCAGGCAGGAGTACAATTAAGAAAATGATCTAAAAAGACCTGTAATATATAGGATATTTACCAGGGGAATAAGCAGCCATTCTAATGCTGATATCAGAATGAAGTGGACTATAACAGCAGGAGATAGGGGAACCTGACAGGGGAAATGTGAGATACTGAGATTAGAATGTGGCTCTCTATGCTGCAGACAGCCTCTCAGCCTACTTATCTATGGGAAAACAGCAAAAAGAGCAGTACACAGTGACCCTCAATGATGAGTGACTATCAGCAGGAAGCCTGGCTGCTGCCCACACCATTCCTGCTGTCGGCCTGCCAGCCTGCTGCTCACTACCGCTCCTCACAGCGTTAGCCCAGGATGAGGGAGAGGGGAACCAACAGGGGGGCTGTAATCCTCTACCCAGAAATTATTACCCAGAAGTCCAGTCAGCAATGCCATGTCTTTACTCTGACTTTCCTTACTCTGTGTCATTCAACATTTTTTTTTTCAAATGTAGAAAATACTTTAGTGAGTAATACAAATGTTAAGGTATTTAATGTTAAAGTAAACTCTGAAGTTATCTATGCAATTTGATACTAATGGAAATGCTTAGAGAAAGAGATTGCTTTTTTATCTAACATTTGGCACCCCTAAATCATGTTATTGATCAAATTCAACAAAATGAAATTTGCATTGTTGATAGGTATCCCTCTCATTCCAGAAACAGTATTGTTCTTGATTCAATGTGGTATAAACATTAGGGATCAGCATGTCATTTACAACAGAATTTGTCATCCATCACCACAAAGACAAGATAAGATAATGGGTACTAATACGGAACAAATCTCAATATATCTGTTAGCAGGAGGGAACAATAACTAAGACGGTTAAACGAAGGACCTATGTACCGAAAATGTTTCCACAAACACAGCTCTTTAAAGTGTTGCTTGAAATTTTTTTTATTAAAAGCAATCAACAAATGTAAAACCCTGCAGTTTATTGGAAACATGTGCAATAATATATTGCAGAAGCTCAGCTCAATGTCTATGCAATTTATGTCGATTTTAATATATGGTAGTGGTTCAGTGATATTATGGATCTCTTTTGCATCCAAGGGCACTTACTAAGGTCAGCTGAATCACAAACTCTACCAAGAGATTTTGACCTTATGGAAAAAGAGCTCTTGGGAATAGCAGATGCCAGCCCTGCATGTTACCTCTTATCGTCCAATCATCATGATGTTCCCAGACAAGATGGCCATCTCCATTTAGAGGTTCCACAGGACTCCAGGGTCACTGACACCTTCTGGCGTGTGTTGAAAGATGCTGATCAAATGTGGATGAACTAATTCAAGTATTTTATATGGTTGTTTTTTCTATTTGATAAAGAATTTCAATATGCTTAATCAGTCCACAAATACTGAAGACAAAATATATTGTCCACTTTGTGAAATTATGCTTATACTCATTCCAAATTTATGTATATAATCAAAAGCGAAAAGTTTCATTGAAGAGGGAATGCCATATGTACTGTACATGTTTAAAATATATAGGATTAAGAAAGGTTTGGAAAGATATGTGTTTGGAAATAAAATAAGATGTCAGTTTGAGCATTTATTCTTGCCTATTTTATCAAGGGTACCAATCATGTTGGAGATGACTATGTCTAACTGGAGGCTCTGGCACTGTGACCAGTAAGATGTTAGGTTGTTGTCTCCTCACGCTTCAACTAGTCATGAAATGGGAATATGTCCGAGGGCTGAGAGGAGAGACAAAGAGATTGTAATGACAGGATTAGATAGGATAGCCAAAATAAATAGAATTCCTAAAGGGAAAAGGCTACTCTTGTGTGCCCTTCAAAGTCGTGTCAGAGATTCCCATCCAATCAAGGTTAAGGTGGTTATCAGTGTAAGTAGCGGCTGGCTGGAGACCGTCTGTCAGTCCGTCTGACTAGATCATGGCAGCCACTCACTTTCAGGCTCCCTCCATCCCTCCCTAATACGCTCTGATGGCCACTGATAAATGAAGTCAGCTCGCTTGTTCAGGTCTGGCCCTCAAGTTCATAGTTAGAGGATACATGAGCTTTCAGGAATCAAACCTAATCAAAGTAAAGTGGACAGGTGACATTTCTCAAAAACACCTCTACGAGTAAATCACAACAACAGCAATTTACTCAATCGGTTGCCGCCAAGTCATCCTGAGCTTGGGCTTGTAATGGTTGGTGATTTAGTTGAAAGCCACAAATGATGCATCAACAAAATGCCCTTGAGTAGTTTATTCAGGGAGAATCCAAATCTCTTCTTGAACTGAAACTTATGGCCAAGCCTCTGAGACTTTACTGCCCATTGCTGAACTCGCATATGGTATTATCCTTGATATATTGTGTAGAATAAAACTTTCTTCAGTTCCCCTTCGCTAATTATCCCTGTGTATTTGGTAACGTATGGTCTATGATTCTAATAGTCAGGGTGTATTTGGTAGTGTGTGATGTATGCTTCTAATAGTCAGTATCTATATAGTAGTGTGTGGTCTATGCTTCTAATAGTCAGTATCTATATAGTAGTGTGTGGTCTATGCTTCTAATAGTCAGTATGTATATAGTAGTGTGTGGTCTATGCTTCTAATAGTCAGTATCTATATAGTAGTGTGTGGTCTATGCTTCTAATAGTCAGTATGTATATAGTAGTGTGTGGTCTATGCTTCTAATAGTCAGTATCTATATAGTAGTGTGTGGTTTATTCTTCTAATAGTGAGTGTGTATATGGTATGGTGTGGTGTATGCTTTTGATAGTCACTGTATTTGTTACTCTGTGATTTATGCTTCTAATAATCAGTTGTATATAGTAGCAGGGATGGACTGGGACAAAAATTCGGCCCGGGACTTTGGATGGAGCGGCGGGCGGGGGGGTGGCGCGTGCATGTGCGCTGTATCTGTCGCTCCCCGCGTCCGTCATTCACTCTGGGTCTCTCCTCATCTAAATACAGATGAACTCTCTCTCTCTCGATTTGGCGGCCGGGCCAGAGAGCAGTTTTGCGCCCCTGCGGATGGAACAGCCAGTCCATTTCAGCCTACTGTCACCTGTTTTAATACGTCCAGGACTGTAACTGGCCGACCGGCCGGCAAAGTATGTGACAGCCCGTTCGGCCCGGGAATGGACCGACCGTTCTGGAAAACTCCTGATCCTCCCGACAGCCAGTCCGTCCCTGTATAGTAGTGTGTGGTTTTTGCTTCTAATAGTCAGTGTGTATATGGTAGTGTGTGGTTTATGCTTTTGATAGTCACTGTATTTGGTACTGTGTGATTTATGCTTCTAGTAGTCAGTGTGTATATAGTAGTGTGTGGTTTATTCTTCTAATTGTCAGTGTGTATTTGGTAGTGTGTGGTTTATGCTTGTGGTTGGTACAGTGTACCGTAATGACAGAGAAATAATATACCGTTCTGTTGGTCTCGGAAATTTTCCTCAACAGCCGCAAATACAAACCTGTACAGTATTCAAGTTTTAACAAAAAGCCTTCTAAACACTGTAATTTTCACTTTCCATTTTCTCAAATAAAAAAAATGTTAACCACCCCATATGGCTACAGATACAGTATATGTCTCAAAATAGTAAAATAAATCCTATACAGCTGTGGATTAGCTTTGGTTTCCTCTAGAGCCTGGGCATTTTCAGCATGCTGGCTGTATATCTCTGGTGGTGCTAGTACTGGCTGAGGCTGGAAGTGGATCAACTGAGTCTGTGCTTGTACTGGGCGATGATCCAGCCTCTCCTCTAATGACAAACTTAAGCATAGCATCTGTAAGTTATAGATAACAATGCTATTATTAATTTTGTCAGGTGCATCATGCCCATTTATACTGGTTCCCTGAGATCTCCTTTTATAGATTTTCAAATCCTATATTTAAATGATGACTTGGCTGAATGCTTGATGTTATTATTTACTGAGAGAGTTGCATCCATATTGCCCAGTATGCCCAGCTAATCAACATTTTAAATTCAATATATAAATCAATAGTCAATTTTAATTCCTAGCTTTCCATCCTGCATTAGTCCAAATTTGTAACTAATCCTTGAATGAGAGACTAGATACAGTTGTGCTGAAAAGGTTGCATAACCCTGGAGAATTGGAAATAGATGTACCATTTTTAAAGAACATGAGTGAGCAGGCAAAACTAGTTTTTTTTCTTCTACTGGGATTCATATTCAACTGTAGGTCATAACAGAATGGAACAATCATAACATAATAATGAAATGAAAATAATGAAAATACGTCTGTTCAAACGTCTGCATACCCTCAGTTATCAATTGCCCCCTTCAGTAGCAATGACAGCGTGCAGTCGTTTGTGAATGACTTGCAGGTGGTATAGCTGCCCATTCGTCTTGGCAAAGACGCCTCCAGGTCATGCAAAGTCTTTGGTCATCTTGCATGAACTGCACGTTTGAGATCTCCCCAGGTTGGCTTGATGATAATAAGGTCAGGACTGTGATGGCCACTCCAGAACCTTCACCTTTTTTTTGCTGTAACCACTGGAGGGTCAACTTGGCCTTGTGCTTAGGGTCATTGTCCTTCTGGGAAGACCAAGTGCATCCTATGAACAATGCAAATTTTCTGCCAGTATTGTCCGAAAACATGCTGCATTCAACTTACCATCAAATTTCACTACGTTCCCCAAGCCTTTAGACCTCACACTCCCCCAAAAATGTGTACCGATTATTATAAAACAATAAAATTCCTTAACAGAATATGCCATGAATATAGGTCATTATTTCTGTTGGAGAAAGTCATATAAGAACAGATATTCTCATCTTACACAAAACGTCTGAAATGCTTAGTGCAATTGCGAATATGTACGGCTCTTGCACTCATTTTCACAAACTTCTTTCTCTCACTATAGCTAATTAGGAAGATGTAAACAATTGACATCATTAGAAATAAATGTTACACATTCTTGATCTGCAGTATAAATAATTTTCTTCTGAAAATGTCGGAGCATTTACTTTTCTATATTTTAATTGGATGAAATTGGCTGATAAACATCTAAGGGCATAGTAGATTTAGGCTTGATGAGTAACATTTGGCATAGTTATTAAAAGTACTATTGAAATATTAGGTACTTGTATCGTTTTCATAAAAAGTGGTATTGGCACATCCCTAGTTAAACCATGGTAAACAGTTCACTGTCGTAACTTTTTTGGAGTGTGTAGAGGTCATCAGATTTGAAACTAGTGTATATTAAAAAAAATGGTTACACTATTTTGAGAGTCCAACAAGTTTATCTGTAGATGCTCTACATATTATCTGCAGACTATCAACAAAATTTTAACAAAATAACTAATAACCCTAACCCTAATCCTAACCTCAACCTTTCCCCTAATGTTAAACCTAACCTTAACCATTATCCTAAAACATATTCTAAACGTACCCATTCTCATATGATACTCATATCATCAACAAACTATATGTAGAGCACATACAGAAGGAATATCAGACTCTCCAAATACTGGTAAAGATTTGTGTAACCAAAACAAAATTTAATTCACAAAGTAAAATATTGAAGATGTTGTTAATAATGTGTTTTCAATATAGTACAGGGTGAGATGGGGTTGTACGAGCAGTTGGGTTCTTTTTTGACAGTAGAGGCTTGATGTTTTCCTTATTGTCGAAGCATGCAAAGTAACCTGAGATGCAGCAAGGGATGTCTGCAAATCACCAGATGATATGTTATGGTTGGCATGTACCTGATTTATTGATTTATTGGGATATTTTGGAAGGGTGTCGACATGTTAAATGTTCTCCATTTGTAATTGATTTGCCTCATAGTGGATTGATAGAGCTCAAATCTTTTTGAGGTGGTTTTATAGCCTTACCAGCCTTCCCAGTAATTCCTCAATGATTTCACATACTTTCAAGGAGGACTGTACTGTCTATTTTAGTTAGTTACTACTACTGCACAACTGTTAAATATTTAATTAACTCCTAGAAATACACTATAGCCAAAGGTATGTGGACTGCTACAGGATACAAAGACATTTTAGACAATTGGGTGCTTCCAACTTTCCTGTTCCAGAATGGCTTTGCCCCTGCCCCAAAGCGTGTCCATAAAGACTTGTTTCAACATTTTTGGTGTGGAGGAACTTGAGTCGCCTGCACAGAACCCTGACCTAAACCCCATTAGTGCAATGGACAATTATTTTAATGGCAATTGTGAGCCAGGACTTCTTGTCCAACACCAGTGCCTGATTTCACAAATGCTCTTTTGCTCACATGGTTTTGGAATGGGATGTCCAACATGTTCATAATGGCGTGATGGTCAGATGTCCTCATATTTTATATACCATATAGATTAGGTGCATACATTTTCCTAAATTAATTTCACATCTCCAGAAAATTCTATGTATTTTCTTTAAAATTGTATCACACACATACATCTCCTTGCATCAAGTAGAGAGATATGAGCAGTTAGATTTGGGTCTGTAATAGAAATGTAGGGCTCTATCTTCAAAAGGTTAAAAATGAGAAATAACAAATGAAAGTGTTTAAATTTTGGGAATAATGGAGATACTGCATTCTTGTTACTCAAGGGATGTGTATTGCCTGTGCAGTACGCTTGGAGGCATGGTCAGTGGGCTTGGAGGTGTGGTCAGTGGGCTTGGAGGCATGGTCAGTGGGCTTGGAGGCATGGTCAGTGGGCTTGGAGGCGTGGTCAGTGGGCTTGGAGGCGTGGTCAGTGGGCTTGGAGGCATGGTCAGTGGGCTTGGAGGCGTGGTCAGTGGGCTTGGAGGCGTGGTCAGTGGGCTTGGAGGCATGTCCATCTCTATTGAAATCAGGCAAGTCACCTTATTCACTGCAACTGAGATTTCCATTCTGGACAACATGTGACTGCAGAGCACTCTCAGTTTTACATGTCCATTTCATTACAGCCCTAAGAGCCTAGGCAGACTGATCCCGTGACATCCTGTAGGGTACAGCACTCCTTGAGTAGCAGGTGATTAGGAGTGGTGACACATGCCCTGGTTTCAATCAATCTCTGCTGTCACCCGAGAAGGAGAGGTGTTCCATCTCTGCAACTGAACACTACGCCTGCTATGTGACTGGACAATCTCATATAACATTTGTCCCAGGGCCACTGTCCATTCATCCATGGCTCTGAAACTTTGAGTCCCCAGTTCAACTGTGTTGGGTCCAGTTGAACCTCGCATGGACACGCAATACTCCCCGGATCAGTCTCAGTGATCGGCTGAAAACTAGGGCCATTTATTCTGTATGGATGACTTCACTACGCAGACAGCATGCCTGCTGAGTCAAGCGTACACCAGAGAGGCTAGAGACATGGAGAGCTACCACATCAAATACTGAGAGCCCCGGTGTGTGTCTATGTGCATGCATGCATGTTTGTGTGTTTCAAAAAGCTTAGCATAGATAGATCTAAAACCCTACGGATACAGAAGTAGAAAACCATACCTACTGTAGATAAACAAACAGTCTTCATCTAAGCGTCTACTTAGCCCTTACGGAGCAGCCCTAGCTGACAAAGCTCACTCGATTCAATATCTCCGTTGTCATAGTAATTTCTGTGTTTAAATTTATAGAGATGGCAGGGAAAAGGGTAACAAGGAGACGGTTTTGCAGAAAGGGCAGAAGGAAAAATCACGCAAACATTCAATAACCATTAGTGTGTGCCTGTGGTAAGCCTGAAACTAATCATGGCCCATTTTCCCAGGCTGATGATTTACATAAGCCTGAAAAAGTTGAAACAGAAAATAATAGCTGATTTGCCCAGTAGCTCCCATTGAAATGGAACTTCCAAACTTCTGAATTTCCAACTTGTATTTCCAAATTGGAAACATCCTAAAGCCCATTCTGTTACACCAAATAGTTTTAAAACTGTGAGCTATGATTTTGACACCTAAATCAATTGCACCATGTGGATCAATCAACTGCCCACCTTTGAATATCATTAAAACTCTGCTCTAAGAAGATGATCACTTCCTGAATAACACTCACTTCTGTTTGGGCATTGACACACTGGCTAATGGGTTTCCCTCAAACTAGGTATTCTTTGCACAGAAGTTGAAATCCATCAGACATTGATCAGATCTGATGTTCCTCAAGATGGTGGCTGTTTTCTAATGCACTTAATTACAGCAACTATCTAGAGACTCTCTAACAATAGCTTTACATTTCAAAGGCGCCATGAAATCCTTTTGTAATAGTCAAAGAGATGTCATCTATGTGATTGTGAGCGTGTTGCGGGCCCGGTGGGAAGAAAAGAAGTTCTCCTGGGCTTCTGATGAGAGATCTTGTCTGATCTCTTTCACCAGGGACACTGATGATGAAAAGAAGTGCTGAGATGGATTCATGACTTCACTCCAGGTCAATTTCCCAAATGGAGGTAATTGAATGAGAAACCTTTTTCAAGTGGAGATAAGGGGTGTTTCTGAGAGAGAGGACAACCACTCCACTTGGAGCCCTCTTGCTAAAATGAAATAGAGCTCTGAAGAGGAAAGTGTCGATTTCTACGTTTCATTTTCACAATGAGCCCTGCAAACATGGATATAGGGGCAGCATTTGAGTGGTTTATAATGAATTTTAGACTGACAGTAGGAGTTTAGTTATAAGTGGTTTATAATTCACATTATTTGAAGGGGACTAGTGTTGTTATAAATGGTTTATAATGCATTTTAGACTGACAGTAGGAGTGTTGTTATAAGTAGTTTATAATTAACACAATTTGAAGGGGAATAGTGTTGCTATAAATGCTCTATAATGCATATTACATTGATCGTAGAAGTGTTGTTATAAGTGGTTTATAATTCACATTATTTGAAAGGGAATAGTGTTGTTATAAATGGTTTATAATGCATATTAGACTGACAGTAGAAGTGATGCTATACGTGGTTTAAAATGATCATAATTTGAAGGGGATACTGTGGGAGGTGCGGCGAAAGTATGGGGTGAGGGGGTCTCTGCTCAGGGCCATCCAATCTCTGTACGCTCAAAGCGAGAGCTGTGTCCGTGTTCTCGGCAGTCAGTCGGATTCATTCCCGGTGGCAGCAGGCCGCCGACAGGGCCGCGCTTTTTCACCAATCCTGTTCATGATATTCATAGACAGGATATGGAGGCGTAGTCATGGTGGGGAGGGGTTGCAGTTCGGTGGGCTGAGGATCTCATCACTGTTGTTTGCAGATGACGTGGTCCTGATGGCATCATCGGTCAGTGACCTTCAGCACTGGATTGGTTCGCAGCTGAGAGTAAAGCAGCTGGGATGAGGATTAGCTGCTAAATCTGAGGCCATGACTCTCAGCAGGAAACGGCTGGAGTGTGTACTACAGGTAGGGAATGAGTCCTTACCCCAAGTGAAGGAGTTTAAGTACCTCGGGGTCTTGTTCGCGAATGAGGGGGAAATGGAACGTAAGATGGCCTGAGAATCAGAGCAGCGAGGGCGGTGTTGAATTCGCTTTACCGCGCTATTTTAACGAACAGGCAATGCTCTCGATCTACCGGTCAATCTTTGTTCCTACCGTTGCCCATGGTCATGAAGGCTGGGTCATGACCGAAAGAACAAGATCGATTGTAGAAACTAACAAAATGGATTTTCTCAGAAAGGTGGCTGGTTTCTCCATTAGGGATAGGGTGAGAAACTCAGAGTAGAGCCACTGATCCTTCACGTAGAAAAGAGCCAGTTGAGATGGTTCGGGCATCTGGCAAGGATGCCCCCTGGGCAACTTCCTAGGGAGTGTTCCAGGCACATCCAGCTGGGATGAGGCCTCGGGGAAAACCCAGGACTAGATGGAGAGATTATTTCTCAACACTGGCCTGGGAACGCCTCAGGATCCCCAATTCAGAGCTGGTTAATGTGGCCAGGAAAAGGGAAGTCTGGGGTTACCTGCTAGAGCTGCTGCACTAACGACCCGACCTTGGATATGTAGTTGAAGATAAGATTAAGGAAATAGGCTTGTTATAATTGTTTGTTAATTACCATACTGGTAGGTGGGATCTATAGAGTAGTGGTGGATGCGAAGACAGAAAATGTAGCGGAACATCACCAGAGGTTAACCGTTTAGGAGTGCTTAGCCAAGGGGAATGTTGTCCTGACAAAAAGTAGTTCAGGTCTGTAAGCTTTCACCACCAAGTCACGTGAAATGAAGACACTGGAATGAGTGTTAGCAAGCCCACTCACTGTACTCAGGCAAAATGCCACTTTAACTATCTGCTTTCTCATCCTGTCTGAGTTTTTTGTAGGAGATCACATAAGCCGCTTTCCGACCAAGTAGTTACAGGAAGGTAGTTATAGGAACAGTCCACTTCTAAACAGTTCTACTAACTACTCTCCCCCAAAACCGGTTTTGCTATTTGCATTCGCACTGGTCAAGTGGCCATAGGAACTGGTAGGAGGGATAAAGGAGTGACGCAAGCACCGCAACAGGCTTTCGTCACTAGACTTTAGTGTAGCGCTACATACAACATTTCACAGTTTAATGTTTGTAACACTGGGTGTATGATTGGAGATAAGTGTGTAAATCATCTTATGTATGCAGATGATCTGGTTGTTTTCAGCCCTTAGTGCTGGGTTCCTACCGCGGCTTGCTGTTCTTTCAGATTACGAGACATCCAATACAATTTTATAAAAATAATGTTGTGTTGATAATGTCCTAATAACGGAATTCGAACCGCGGCGTTTAAAAACTAGGCTGGAGTAATAGAAATTGAGTAGCTACTTAACACAGAAACACAAAAGACGAAGGCTCCAGCATAATATACGCAACAGACAAACGAAGCGACTGGTGTAATTTATAAATTGGACCAATCAACGTGGACCTAGGAAAAGGGAAAATGGAAAGACCCTGCTCTGGAGTAGGAGCTAAAAAGGTTATAGGAATGGCGGTGCGAGGAACTAAATAATCCCGCAATTTCTTCTATCGGAACACAAGAAAAAAAGGGTTATAGGAACGTTATGTTCTAGGAACTGCAAAAATCCCTGCGGTCGGAAAGCGGCTATAGTCATCTTAGTACACTTCATATCTGACAGCTTACTGTGACATGAATGGGTGTGTCACTCTTATTTGTTTATGCAAGTGCAAAATAAAAATGCCTTCCTCCTTATTGTGCTTAATCTGGACATGACCTTGAGTGAACAATGGACCTGTCAGTCCAAAGGACGTGGAAGGTTTTTACAAAGGGGAGGTTCATTTTCAATTAGAGGGAGGTTTTCACTAAGAGAAACAATCAAGGTGACTTTAAACCTGCATGAATTCAAAGCTAGACAAGGACCAACAGTCTGCTCTGTGGCCCTGGGGACAACTAGTGGATTCTCCATGCTCTAAAGGACAAACGTCTCACACCACTGCTGGTTGGCATTAATGACTTTAAACATGTTGATATGATAAAAATAAATAAATTTTTAAGCCCACTGCATAGAATCGCCAAGCCATGTCAATAAGAATTTCTCTGCATAGGATGATGTATGTTGTTCAATGCATATGATAAATAAACCACTTTGACTTTGAAATAGGTAGACAAATTGGCACTTATTTGAGTTTTCAAGCAACATGAGGGTAACTAACAAAAGCTGGTATACTAAGCAAAGTATCACACACTATTTCCTACATCTGGACAGGTTTAACTTTAGATCCTAAGGAGACATTTAGCCCACAGTGTTCCCTGCCAAATGTTACACATGGTGGGGGATCCCTGATGTTATAGGTAGTTATGTTGTGGGAGTGATTATGATAATCACTCTGTATGGTGGAAGCCTGTCCTCATAAAATTATAAAACATAATTTGAAATATAATATAAATTCACCATAGGAATTATACATTTGCGGTAGTTTTTTTTACAGATTTTGCAATTTCCCTTGTCAAAGCATTCAATATTCATTTTCTTCTATAGCTGGTAGAGCGAAACAGCGCCCCTCTGCCACTGCGTGGGTGGTGCAGTCCTGTCTGTGCTCTGTCTAGTGCAGTAGTATGTTCCTGCACAACTGGAGGCTGCAGATTTAGGACCCCAGTTCTAGGACCGCAGTTTCAGGACCCTAGTTTTTTTGTGTTGACGCTTGAAACGTATACATTAATAACCGTCCCATCTATAGACTTTTAATAATTTAGAGGTTTTTGTTAATTGAAATAAATGTTATAGACAGTGGAACGTTAGACAGTGAAATGATGTCCACTACGGATTAAAATATCCAGATATTCAGTTGGGCTTCACTTTTCACTCAGTAGCATGTAAATGTAACCGAGTAATTTTTGGGTTCGTAGTTAGTATGATTATATGGAAATGAAACACGGACACAATCTGGAATCACCACTTGTATTCACTTCACCGAACTCAACTAGCCCCGTTCACAACATAACCCTTACGTAAGTCTCACACCTACAGCAACCCTCAGTGGACAAACCACACTTTACAGTGGAGGATTGAAAAGTCTGTCACATAAATATATTTTATATGGGCTTAACGGCAAGGTTTCAGAGTGGTTAAGGTTAGGGTAAGGTTTATGGATGTAATAACATGAAGTAAAAATCGCCTGTCTGTATCACGCTGCAATCTAGACACATAAAACTAGGGTCCTGAAACTGCGGTCCTAGAACTGGGGTCCTAAAGCTGCAGCCTCCAGTTGTGCAGGAATACCCTTCTCGTCTATCGGGCAGTAAAGAAGTTAAATGCTTTTCTTGGCCTCCCTTGAAAAAAAAACATTTTCAGCCAATCAGAGAGAGGCTAGGTTTGAACAAGCTTGACCTTGAATGGTCAATTCATCATATAGAAAAAACCGGAAAAGTTGAACCTGGTTTCTCACCAATCACATGCCGCAGACACACAACGAGTCACCAGCTACATAGACAGTCAGCTAGCAGCTCTGGCAACAAGGGGAACTATGTGGAGCTAGCTAGTGCAAGCTTTCACCGAGTTTGATAACACCGTAGTAGAGCACCTAGCATGAGCTACTACATTTATGTGTATGTCAAAGACAATTCAAAATGACATTATTACAGCATTTGATCAGTCTATTGATCATTATACTCTTCGACTTCAAGAATTTGTTTCAACTGTCATTATGTTATCATATGGCAACATAGGCGCCGATACTGTGCCTGCTACGCAAGGACGAAACAATCAGAAGCAGGGCAGGAGGAGGCCAGGCTGGAGGCCGCCAAACAGGAGGCGACTGAAGCAGAGACCAGGCAGGACCCGGCCGAGGAGGAGACCGGGTCATCTAAGACAAAAGCGGAGGCCCAGCGGGTGGAGGCAGCA
The DNA here is from genome assembly GCA_016801145.1 of Umbra pygmaea. Lineage (NCBI taxonomy): Eukaryota > Metazoa > Chordata > Actinopteri > Esociformes > Umbridae > Umbra > Umbra pygmaea. The sequence goes on along the minus strand of JACXGM010010574.1, from coordinate 5,811 downwards.
GCGGAGTTCCGGCGGGTGGAGGCAGCAGCGGAGGTCCGGCGGGCGGAGACAGCAGCGGAGGTCTGGCGGGCGGAGGCAGCAGCAGAGGAGGAACAAAGGAAGGTTCTGGCTCAGGGACAAGGGCAGGCCCGGGGACAAGGCAAGACTCAGGGAGCAGGGCATATTCTTCAGGGGATTGTGTATCAGAAGGGCCCTCTGTTGGTAGAGGCAAGGTGGAGACCTCTGTTGGTCGAGGCAAGGAGGAGACCTCTGGTTGTTGAGGCAAGGTGGAGACCTCTGGTGGTCGAGGCATGGTTGAGACCTCTGGTGGTCGAGGCGGAGCGGGAGCGACCTCTGGTGGTCGAGGCGGAGCGGGAGCGACCTCTGGTGGTCGAGGCGGAGCGGGAGCGACCTCTGGTGGTCGAGGCGGAGCGGGTGCGACCTCTGGTGGTCAAGGCGGAGCGGGTGCGACCTTTGGTGGTTGAGGCGGAGCGGGAGTGAGCTCTGGTGGTTCGAGGCGGAGCTGGAGCGACCTCTGGTGGTCGAGGTGGAGCTGGAGCGACATCACATTTCAGGCTTCAAACATAAAGATATAAAACTGTAATTTTTTGTGAAGAAGCAACAACAAGTGGGACACAATCATGAAGGGGAACGAAATAATTTGGATATTTCAAACTTTTTTAACAAATAAAAAACTGATGAATAGGGAGGGCAAAATTGTTCAGCCCCTTTACGTTCAGTGCAGCAAACTCTCTCCAGAAGTTCAGTGAGGATCTCTGAATGATCCAATGTTGACCTAAATGACTAATGATGATAAATAGAATCCTCCTGTGTGTAATCAAGTCTCTGTATAAATGCACCTGCTCTGTGATAGTCTCAGAGGTCCGTTGAAATCACAGAGAGCATCATGAAGAACAAACAACACACCAGGCAGGTCCATGATACTGTTGTGGAGAAGTTTAAAGCCAGATTTGGATACAGAAAGATTTCCCAAGATTTAAACATCCCAAGAAGCACTGTGCAAGTGATAATATTCAAATGGAAGGAGTATCAGACCACTGCAAATCTACCAAGACCCGGCCGTCCCTCTAAACTTTCAGCTCCTACAAGGAGAAGACTGATCAGAGATGTAGCCAAGAGGCCCATGATCACTCTGGATGAACTGCAGAGATCTACAGCTGAGGTGGGCGAGTCTGTCCATAGGACGACAATCAGTCGTATACTGCACCAATCTGGCCTTTATGGAAGAGTGGCAAGAAGAAAGCCATTTCTGAAAGATATCCATAAAAAGTGTCACAAGCCACCTGGGAGACACACCAAACATGTGGAAGAAGGTGCTCTGGTCAGATAAAACCAAAATGGAACTTTTTGGCAACAATGCAAAACGTTATGTTTGGCATAAAAGCAACACAGCTCATCACCCTGAACACACCATCCCCACTGTCAAACATGGTGGTGGCAGCATCATGGTTTGGGCCTGCTTCTGTTCAGCAGGGACAGGGAAGATGGCTAAAATTGATGGGAAGATGGACAGAGCCAAATACAAGACCATTCTGGAAGAAACCTGATGGAGTCTGCAAAAGACCTGAGACTGGGACAGAGATTTGTCTTCCAACAAGAAATTGATCCAAAACATAAAGCAAAATCTACAATGGAATAGTTCACAAATAAACATATCCAGGTGTTAGAATGGCCAAGTCAAAGTCCAGACCTGAATCCAATTGAGAATCTGTGGAAAGAACTGAAAACTGCTGTTCACAAACGCTCTCGATCCAACCTCACTGAGCTCGAGCTGTTTTGCAAGGAGGAATGGGCAAAAATTTCAGGCTCTCGATGTGCAAAACTGAAAGAGACATACCCCAAGCGACTTACAGCTGTAATCGCAGCAAAAGATGGCGCTACAAAGTATTAACATAATGGGGCTGAATAATTTTGCACGCCCAATTTTTCAGTTCTTAATTTGTTAAAAAGGTTTGAAATATCGAATAAATATCGTCCCACTTGTTGTTGATTCTTCACAAAAAATTAAAGTTTCATATCTTTATGTTTGAAGCCTGGAATGTGGCAAAAGGTCGAAAAGTTCAAGGGGGCCGAATACTTTCGCAAGGCACTGTATATATATTATTTGATTGAAGTTGTTGTTTGCCTAATTTCAGCCCTTATGTTCTAGGCCATCTCGAAGTGCAAGGGAAAAAATAAACCACTTAATAGCAATGTGCTGTATACAATTAATTCATAATTCTGAAATGTATATTGCAATATGGGGTAGTTGGGATGAACACACATTCAACAATGATTGCTGGTACAAAAATTCACTGAACCGGGTGGTTATACAATGAACACCGCTAGTCACACTGGAGAACTTGCGAACACAAGGTCCAGACGTGAGGTTTTATCGCAGCCTATGATCACGTTCAAATTGATAAATGCCTTGCTTTGCGTAGGAATCGGCGTACACCTGTCCTATGCCTGTTTTAGGTCGTACGCACGTTTGATAAATGAGGGCCATTGTGTTTAGTGTGCATGAATGTTTCTACACCGCATTCCAAAATATTATGCAAAAAAACATTACATTTTTGTTTTTCAATCAAACTCATGGATGGTATTGTGTCTCTATACTGCCATTACAAATTCTTTGGATTACTGAAATCAATCTTGTTTGCCAGGTGAACCCAATTAAAGGAATACTACTTAAAAAGGATGTTCCACATTATTAAGCAGGCCACAGGTTTCAAGCAATATGGGAAAGAAAAAGGATCTCTGTGTATGCCTTGGACAATGTATGAAAACATTAAATATTTCAACTTAAGCATGATCATCGTACTGTGAAGAGATTTGTGGCTGATTCAGAGCACAGACAGGTTTGTGCAAATAAAGGCATAATGAGGAACGTTACTGCCAGACAAATTCATTGGATTAAGAGAGCAGCTGCTAAACTGCCATTACAAAGCAGCAAACAGTATTTGAAGCTGCTGGTGCCTCTGGACTCCTGCAAAATTCAAGGTGTAGGATCCTCCAGAGTCTTGCAGTTGTGCATAAACCTACTATTCGGCCTCCCCTAACCAATGCTTACAAGCAAAACAGGATGCAGTGGGCCAAGAAATACATGAAGACTAATTTTCAAACTGTCTTGTTTACTGATGAGTGACATGCAACCCTGGATGGTCAAGATGGATGGAGTAGTGGATGGTTGGTGGATGGCCACCATGTCCCAATAAGGCTGCAATGTCAGCAAGGAGGGTCCTGAAGATGTGAAAATAACCTTGGCAAAGTATATAGAGTTTTTGACTGACCAATTTCTTCCATGGTAAAAATAGAAGAACCGTGCCTTCCGTAGAAAAATCATCTTCATGCATGACAATGCATCATCTCATGCTGCAAAGAATACCTCTGTGTCATTGGCTGCTATGGGCATAAAAGGAGAGAAACTCATGGTGTGGCCCCCATCCTCCCTTGACCTCAATCCTAATGAGAACCAGTCTTCAAAATGGTTTTTACAACAGCAACCACTTAGAAAAAAGTGCAAAAAAATTCTCTCTTGCCTTTCAGGGCAAGTAACAGAGGATATCTTTTAAGTCAATGGACGAAATGGGTATTACAACAGCAAATACTCAGACAAAAAATAAATAAATCTATGTTGCTTTTCAGGGCATCCATAGGATAGTGATCAGACAAAGCCATTACTTATCAAACAGTTTACTGGCTCCTTTGTAAACCATACTGATAACAGAAATCACCCAAATGCCCCCGATCAAAAGTTTACATACCCTTGAATGTTTGGTGACATTTTAAATTGCCATTAGTGTCTGTTTGTTAGCTCTCATGTGGATGCACTAACCAGGCTAGATACTGAGCCATGGGTAGCAGAAAAGAACTGTCAAAAGACCTGCGTAATACTCTACGGAACTGCAAAAACATGGATATGGATATAAAAAGATATCCAAAGCCTTGCAAATGCCATTCAGTACTGTTCAATTACTAAATAAGAAGTAGAAGATTTGGGGATTTCTTAATACCAAGCCAAGGACAGGAAGACCAAAAAAGATTTTAGCCAAAACTGCAAGAAGAATTGTTCAGGTTACAAAGAAAAAAACACAGGTAACCTCAGGAGACACACAGGCTTCTCTGGAAAAAGACGATGTGGTTGTTTCAGGAGCACAATACGACAATACTTGAACAAAAATTAGCTGCATGGTTAGCAGAAAGAAGCCTTTACTGCACCAGTTTCACAAAAAAGCCTGGTTACAAAATGCCCGACAACCCTTGACACGCCTCACAGCTTCTGGCACACTTTAATTTAGAGTGACGAGACCATAATAGAGCTTTATGGTCACAACCATAAGCACTATGTTTGTAAAGGGGTACACTATAAGGCCTATAGTGAAAAGAATACTGTCCCCACTGTGAAGCATGGTTGTGTCTCACTGATGTTTTGTGGGGGGTGAGCTCTAATGGCCTTATGAAATTTTATTTTTTATTGCAAGATGAATGCAGCTGTTATCAGGCAATACTGGCAGACAATATGCATTCTTCTGCACGAAAGCTGCACATGGGCCACTAGGATTTTCCAGTACGACCATGACACTAAGCACAAGGCCATATTGACCCTCCAGTGGCTACAGCAGAAAAAGGTGATGATTCTGGATTGGCCAACACAGTGGCCTGTCGCTAATATCATAGAGCCACTCTGGGGAGATCTCAAACGTGCTGTTCATGCAAGACAACCAAAGACTTTGCATGACCTGGAGGCATTTTGCCAAGACGAATGGGCAGCTATACCACCTGCAAGAATTTGGGGCCTCATAGACAACTTTCACAAATGACTGCACACTGTCATTGATGCTAAAGGGGGCAATACACCATATTGAGATCTGAGGATATAGTATGCAGACTTTTGAACAGAGGTCATTTCATTATTTTCTTTGTTGCTATGTTTTATTTTATGTTAGTGCCATTCTGTTCTGACAGGAAGTTTAATATGAATCCTATGAGAAATAAAAACAAATTGTTTTACCTGCTAACTCATGTTTTCTTAAAAGATTGTACTTCTCCAGAGGTTTGCAACTTTTGAACACGACTGTAGGACCTAATTTTCAACCATTAAATTGTCTGTGTTCCAACAGACCTCTCACAACAGGTTCCAATCAGCCATTATCACATTTATTTAGTTCACGTTTGGTCTCACTGTCGTTCATTCTTTTATGTAAGATATGTCAATGTCCATATGTATTCATGCAGTGAGAGTACTATTGATGTATATCTTTTGACTTATCGCAGTTCTTTTCATTTTGTATTTGAATATTAAATCATTTTCTTTGTAACCTTCGCTCCTGCCTTCCTGATGACACCTTACAGAGCACAGTTGTTACAGGTGGTTTATCTACTCAGGATGACGTCAAACAGCAGAGTGTGGATTGTAAAGAAGATTGCGGGATGATGGAAGTGACAAAGAAAAGGAAGCTTTTGTATTGAAGTATGGTGCAATATCCCACTAGACACAGTTCAGGGTTTATTTAACTGTATTCTACGAAGGATTGGAGCTGAAAAGAAAAGGTGGTCGCATTCCTTATTAGTTCCATAATATATATATATATATATATATATATATATATATATATATATATATATATATATATATATATATACGTTTTTATGTTATTTTGTCCCTGTAGGTCTATGTCTAAACATATTGGACCACATATACAAAACAATATTATAGAACATCAATAAATTCTTTCTTCAAAACAAGAACATTGCTCTATTAAGCAAGTGTGTGTGTGAATGTGTGTGTGTGTGTGTGTGTGTGTGTGTGTGTGTGTGTGTGTGTGTGTG
>JACXGM010010573.1:0-26060 GCA_016801145.1 Umbra pygmaea | reverse complement strand
TAAAACCCTTCACACTAAAACCCTTCAAACTAAAACCCTTCAAAAAACAAACCTTCACACTAAAACCCTTCCACTAAAACCATTCACACTAAAACCAAAATTAATATTTTATAGTGTTGCTCAAATGAATATGAATGACATTTCAGTCATAAAAGGTAAAATATATACCACTCCAGAACTTGTCATGTGGCAAAGAATTGGCCACATTCAAAACACAATCTCCATCCGAAACGCCACAGACTCCTACTGCCAAGAGAGAAGGACATCCTGTCAGGTAGAAAAGTGCATACCTGGTTTGATTTCATAACAGCATGTATTACATTGACTACCATTCTATACATTAAGTACTATGTTTCATGACGTGGACATATTTCCAGTAAGTAATAAAAAACAACCTCTAACATCTAACTTCATCTGGTTGTTTTCCTTATAGTTTGTCATGGTTGTTGGTGTCTCTCAACTCCGGTCATTTGTGGATAACATTGTCTCGACTTGAAATCACACTGATTCATCTGGCAATGCTGCCATGGCTTTTGGCTTCATGTCCACTCCTGGAGTGAGTGCATCACATCTGATGGCAGATGTTTGTGGGGAGTTGTTAACCTGGTCGCAGACATACTATTTCTGTCTGCTTTAGATAACAAACTAGAAGTGTCAGGATCAGGATCAGGCTCAGATTACAGGGAAAGAATCCAAATGCGGACATTGGAATGGTGAGTACAATAATAATGTGATTTATTGATGAGTAAATATACTATGGAGCTTGGGAGAACTATGAGGCCAGTCAGGATACCAGGTGTTACAGGCAGGTATCCAGGAAAGCACGGTCAGGTGTACAGGCAGGTATCCAGGAGATCACAGTCAGGTGTACAGGCAGGTATCCAGGAGATCACAGTCAGGTGTACAGGCAGGTATCCAGGAGATCACAGTCAGATGTACAGGCAGGTATCCAGGAGATCACAGTCAGGTGTACAGGCAGGTATCCAGGAGATCACAGTCAGGTGTACAGGCAGGTATCCAGGAGAGCACGGTCAGGTGTACAGGCAGGTATCCAGGAGATCACAGTCAGGTGTACAGGCAGGTATCCAGGAGAACCAGGGTTACAGATTATTGTCACATGAATGAACTGGAGATAGAGACATGGAGAACAAATAATATGTCACATGCACGGAAGAAGGAAGTTGGTGAGTGTAGTTCGAGAGAGGGTGAAGGGTTAGCATGGGGTGATGTGGAGCAGGGGAATAAGGTGTTAGTGGTGTTTGCAGCCTCGACAGGTAAGGTGTTACACCCAGTTTCACTAACTGCCATGATTACGGAACAGGTTGGGGGGGTGAAAGATGCTAGGTGTTTGAGTGGTGGTAGGGTACTTATTGTGGTGGGTAGTGTGTCTCATAGGGATAAGTTACTGAAGCTGGAGGTGTTGAATGGGGGTAAGCGGAAATGTCAGGTGCCAGGGAGTGCTGCAAAGGTGAGAGGGGTGATCACGGGTGTTCCGGAGGATCTGTCTATGGAGGAGCTTAAAGAGGTAGTGTCAGGAGGGGTCGTGGTGGAAGCGAGATGGTTGGGCAGTAGGGCGTTGGTGTAGAAAAAGGTGAGTCCGATGGTGATGTTGGAGTTTGGAGGGCCGTTGCCGAGTAGGGTGCACGTTGGGTATCTTAGTTTTTATGTGAGGGAAAATGTGCCACCTCCGCTACGGTGTTTTAAATGCCAGCGTATGGGACATGTGGCTGCTGTGTGAAGGGGGAAGGGTAATATATTCCTATCTTTTTTCCAGTGTGCATTATTTCAATTTGAGAGCATTTCTTACAGATATTATGTACAGACTTTGTGAAGGGTAGGTATGCTAGGTGTGGGGGTCCGAATGAGTATGGCAAGTATGCGGTAGAGGACAAGGTGAAGTGTTGGAATTGTTGTGTGTAGCACAGTGCTGCGTTTGGGGGATGTATGGTTCAGAAGCGGGCAACAGAGGCACAGTGGGTTAATGTGGTGAATAAGGTCACTTGTGCTGAAACAATGCAGAGACTGGGGGGCCTTGGTTTGGGTGTGCTGGTGGAGAAGGAGCGGGTGCAGGCCCGGTTTCGGAGGAAGGTCTAGCTGTTCACAAAGTGGTGTTGTCTGAGACATGTAAACATAAGTGTGTGGTTGGTAAGGATTTGTTGGTGGTGTGCAGGGTTGAGTTTCTGGCGTTTATTTGTAGTGAATGTCTGTAGTCAGGTTAAGGGATGGAATGCTAAGATAGATGTTGTGGTGGGTGCTGCTAGGGGATTTATGTGTGTTACTGACGTTACAGGGGAGATGATTCATGAGTTTATGAAGGTCATAGTGGGATGTGGGGGGGGGTTGTAGCGGGTGGGTGGGGTGGGATAGTAAGTTGTATTTTCACTTCTTAGGGTGGTGGGGTGAGTTGAGTGGAATTGAGTTGGGTGGGCCGTGACCGGCCTCACACTCCGGTACAGTTGATGGTGGTATATGCACCTTAAGTTGGTTGATATCTGCCATTAAACACAAAAAAGAAGAAGAAGAAGACTGTACCACCATAGACAACAATGTCAGAGGTAACTTGTAATGCTAATTATGCTTTATGAGGTCAGGAAATGCTTTACCCTTTAAAGAACCATTGCTTTCACTTCAAGAACCAGCTGTGTACCTGAACGGTTCTATACCTGTTCATGGTTTCACCTAGAACCCTCAGGTCCAACAAATAACCTTGCGAGAACCCCTTTTTTAGAGTGTAGAACAGAAGAGGAGTACTTTCATCTGAAGATAATCTACTTTAATTCAGAGAAGCCCTTTGAATGCAAAGAAAATATCAAATACAAACTCATTCCATGTGATCTCAATTACTCTTCCTAACTAGAATGTGTTATGTAAACCAATAAGAAAATTTAGATACCTTTCTTAAGAATCAGGTGTTCAGGCAAAACTGACAGTATTGGAGTGTGTATAGCAGGACACACACACTCTTACTTACAGCTAAAAAAAACAGGCCTTCTTGAATATGGTAGAAGCAGCCCACTCAAAGCTCAGCTGCTGTGTGATAAAGCCACCAGGCGTTGGACCACAAAACATCCTGTCCAAATAAAACGCCAGTATTTAGAATTCACATCTCAGAACTCCAACTCTCAATTTATAACAACTGCAATAAGTACCTACTCAATGGACCACATCGCTTCAAACAATCCAGACACCAGTCCCAGAGTGCTCAGACAATCCTCAAATCCATTTTCACTGCCATTACAAAATCATACATAGTTTTCCTATTCTGCACTTCACAATGATTTTTTTCCATGCAGAATTTTTGATTGTAATACAGTATATTAGTAAATGTGGGCATGGAGTGTAGATGTTTAACTTACTATACACAGTTCAATATTTCAGAGAAGGCGGGTATGGGTATCATGGTAAGAGAGAATCCTATGATAGCCAACATGAAGACTACCAGCCTTAGTTTAGTACAGAGAAAAACGGACAAGTCTCATAAGTCAACAATGGTTTCTTTGTAGTTATGACGGTGGCAGGTCATTTAAAATTAAATTAACCTATGTTTGTGCAGAAAGAGCACTAGGCCTAAAAACAAGAAGCCAGCTGCAATGGACACGCCTCCAACCAATCAATCAATCAAATTTATTTTATAAAGCTCTTTTACATCAGCAGTTGTCATAAAGTGATTCTACAGATATCCAGCCTATATATTGAGTTCAATGGTAGATAGGTAGTGGGTCCATAATTTTGTGTTGCTGGCTATGTCACATGTTGTCCCGGAGGATATGAGACTACATTTGGATAGAATAGACCCTAGTGAACAATTAACTATGGCACGTTAGTTGGCGTTTTAAATAGTTTTTCATGTTATATTGCAATTTGCATATGCAATCTCAGCCTATACTGAGTTCAATGGAAGATAGCTAGTTGGTCCATGTTTTTGTGTTGCTGGCTATTATACAGAGCAAGTTTGTTGGCAGTTTAAATATTATTTTGTTATAGTGCAATTTGCATAGGCAATTACGGAATGTATATTGTACGTACAAACATTGTTCTTAAAACCTTTTTTCAAATAAATTGGATTTTTCCCCACAACCCACTGTTTGTAAATGCTTAAAACATCATAAAAATCCACCTTTTTGGGGTTTACTAACCTAATTAAACAAATACACACTTTTATATGCCTTGACCTTCTGGCTTTTATTTTGAAGGTGGAGGGCCTCCTCCAGGTAGGGAATGAGTCTTTACCCCAAGTGATGGAGTTAAAATACCTTGGGGTCTTGTTCGCGAGTGAGGGGACAATGGAGTGGGAGGTTGGTCTGAGAATCGGCGCAGCGGGGGCGGTATTACACTCATTATATCGCACCGTTGTGACGAAAAGAGAGCTGGGTCATGAAGGCTGGGTCATGAAGGCTGGGTCATGACCGAAAGAACGAGATCCAGGGTGCAAGCGGCCGAAATGGGTTTCCTAAAGGAGGGTGGCGGGCGTCTCCCTTAGAGATAGGGTGAGAAGCTCAGTCATCCGTGAGGATCTCAGAGTAGAGCCGCTGCTCCTTTGCGTCGAAAGGAGCCAGTTGAGGTGGTTTGGGCATCTGGTAAGGATGCCCCCTGGGCGCCTCCCTAGGGAGGCATTCCAGGCACGTCCAGCTGGGAGGAGGCCTCGGGGAAGACCCAGGACTAGGTGGCGAGATTATATCTCCAACCTAGCCTGGGAATGCCTCGGGATCCCCCAGTCGGAGCCAAACGGGAAAAGGATGTTTGGGGTCCCCTGCTGGAGCTGCTTCCCCCGCGACCCGATCCCGAATAAGCGAGCTAAAATGGATGGTTGAATGGACAATTCACAATATCTAACTAGCAACGAATGCATATGGACACAATAATAATGCGTAAATCCTGTGTTCATTAAAAACATTTATATAAAAATATATATTTGAAAAACTACATAAAATTTGTACCGACAGGACCAATTAATAGTTCCACTTTAAAGCAGTGTGGCATATTTTATTTAAGAATCTATAATAACCACTTCAATTCCATACACTGTGCTACATTTCTATAAATGCTTCACAAGAAAGAATTCTCTAAATCAATTTTGAATCGACAAAAAGCCTTATCAGATTAATTATAATATTATAACATTAAAGGCATCTAGTGTAAAACATTTTTTATTGTGATTATTGAGTAAAAAAATACACTCATAGGAGCTTTAGGTATTGGAAAGTGTTCTCCAGGCAGATCTGCCTTGGAGTCAAAAATCCTTTGATTGGTTGATTTAAAACTGAGGGCGGACCTCAAATGACATTGGAAATGTGCACATGAGCATATTTTTCTCAGTTGTTAATCATATCTAACCATTCACCTGACCTTAAACCTAACCTTAACCACACTGAAGTGTTAAAATGTAATCATGTGCTATATATATATATATATATATCTAAATTGTAATTATCAATCAAAAGTAAACGTAATGTGACTTTTGTCCATTTTGAATCAACCAATCAAATAATTTCTGCCTCCAAGGCAGATCTGCCTGGAGAACACTTCAATAACTAAAGGGCCTATGAGCAAATAGCTTGTAGAAATTACACACACAAAAACATAGAGAGCCTGAGAACATGGTTGAATAAATAGTAAATAGGTTATTAAATAAATACAATTAGGAAAAAAATAAATACTGTACATAAATTTAAGTGTCATGTCAAAATGCATGGATTTTTGTTAGCTTATTATACCTAAGCATATTTACTGTTACACTTTCAATAACGTAATTGCATTTTTAAACAAATACAACAAAACGTGAAACATGTCACTACAGGTGGTCTAAAAAAACGTCCTCTACGAGAGGCAATCATATGCTCCTGTACCTAACACAGGTGCAGGCAATAGGAACTTGGATAAAGCTTTTGGTGAATGAGTATTTTTCTGGGTCTGTCGAGCATTGTGTCTTTGTCAAAACCACCTTGGATTGCATTATAGGCACAGAGTTATAATTATGATCTTCCACTTGATGTCCGGACCTGTTGTTGATGATACATCCCTTGCATAGGCATTCAGCAACAACAATCTCCTTGGGGAATCGTCCCTCCTCTGTATCGATGCTATAGGAAAAGTGGAAATTCAGTCATTGCTATTGAATTGTTTAATAATTATTGAAAATATATTTCCTATCCAGGTGGAATGTACATATTGCTCAAATTATGTTATTGTGAGAATATTTGTGTCTGCGTTGATGAAAACTGTTAGATCCAAATGCTTGATTGAAGTAAATAGAGATGGCTCACCTGTACCGCCAGGGGGAGACAGAACGATTGCTAAAGTCATGTGAAAATGACTGACGCGATGTAGGGCATTTCTTCTCTGTATTCTTGTGGTCCAGTGCTCCATGAACTTGAACGTCTGTCAGGTATCGGTGTCGCCGAAGGATCCTTTGAGCTCCAGCTTCCAGTTCATTTACCCTGAAGCATCCTATATGCTTTTGTGCCTCCGATGCCCATGACAATTGGCCTATCAAAATACCAAGTAAAAGTATAGCCTGCAACGTAAATTAAATACATGAAACGAACGTAATAAACCTACATTTAGAAATTACAATTTAAATGTCAATGAAAAATTATAGATAAATAAGAGTACAGAAATAATTCAGATATAGCTACATTTGTTTTCTTTTCGACAGTATCTGTATTTACCTGCATAATCTTGAACACTCGTAACATTATTAACTATCCAACACGTAGGCCTGAAGGTTCACAGGTGATTTGAGTTGTGAACCATTTGCCCAAACCTATTTATGCTACCTGGCTTGGGGAAATCCGCATGAACGAGGAAATAACATGATTTTGTTTCCCTGCTCCATAATGTATTAATAGCTGGCTATGCATCAATGATTTCATAACATAGCAAATAGGCGTGATATTGGTTGATACAATTAAATTATTGTGCATTGGCCTACTATTATTTTTGTATATACATATACAACCTAGCGTAAACGTTAGACATCCATTAAGACCATAGCTAACATTTTAATCAAACTTTATTACGCTGACAGCTTTAACAATAAATTGATCAAATTCTCGTTAACTATACTGCTAAACCTTTTCATTGTTTTCTACCACTAATAAATGTAAATCACATAATGTGTTAAATTTTTTTTAATCATTTATATACTTTGCCTTATTCCCCCATTATGTCCCATTCAGCATTATCCTGGATAAATGACGGTATCTTCATCACCAAACTAATTCATAGAAGATAAACATTAAAAGGAATTCACATAGCTTCAGTAAACTATCCGAAATATGCTTAATTACAAATAGGTAGTTTTCTTTGTGATAAAGTAGTTCCCTGTCGTCTAAAAGATAATGAATACAGTGTAGGGATTTTGAGAATGCAGAATTACACCATATGCAGATCAGCAACCGTACTAGTGCATGTGTTTCTTGTACATTTTGGTATTAGGCACTGAGCCTTTCTCTCCATCTCAACCCGACCACTGGGGAGTCGGGACCATGTCTCTGGGTTACTTGGTTTGACAACTCGTAGCTGTTCATGACTCTCCAGTTATGGTGCTATTTTATCTCAACATCTAAACAGCCGCCGATAAAAAGCACACTGACATTGACATTTTTCCTGAAGAGTAAGTATTTCTGACCAATTGATCTCAACCTTTTGAACTTCTTGATGAACAATCCCGTTTAAAAGGCCATGTACTTGAATTATCTCAACTCTGCAAAGCCAAGAAGCCAACTCTCAGATCCTGGCGACCTTGACTTAAAAACATGTTTTCAGAGTTTTACGATCTCCTTGGTTCAACAGCTGCATTAATGGCTCATTTGGGTTATAATCTAGGTTTAAATTTCAGCACTACAAGAACTGCTTGTTTTAAAAAATCGGAATGTTTTACCTTGTATATATAAAATATAGTGATTCAAATAAGACAATCGTTACATACACCATGAAGTGCTTATTTGAAAATTTTAACAGGAATGGCAAATTATGCTTCCACGGTAGTCTGTCTTTGATATTAATTATGCATTTTAGGCTGTGCTTTTGTAACAAAGCGCCGCATTGTGTAGGGAATCATTATCCAATATAAGTAGCTTTTCTGAATAAAAAAATATGGAGAAATACAGTTTTCACAGTGTTTGTAAGCTGGTCACTTTAAAGTTATGGCTCAAATTTGACAAAAAGCACAATTAATTTACAGATATTTTGTATTAGTAAAAGGCATACTTTTGCAGGGACCTAATTCTATCATTTGTTATTTACTCGCTATGACTGCATTACTGTTGTTGGTCATAAACACACATTTCTATTAGGACTGTTGACAAATATGTTGTAAAATAACAAAAACATCAGCTCTTTCATATCACTCGTTAAAACATTAAGATTTTAGTTCTAGCCAAACAACTCAAACTACATTTATGATGCCAATGCCCCAATCTAGCAGAACAATGTACACTGCCTAATTACATTCATATAATTTACAGCAGTGTCTCTATAAATATTGTACCCCCTGTGAATTTCCCTTTTAAGCCAAGTACCCCCTGATTAGCGCCAATGACACATTGACCAGAAAAAAGGCTATATAAAGAGGTACAAAACAGAACCAGAAGTTATAAGATTCACTAAACAACCTTTTTAATACATTTATATGCTACATTTCAAATGTTTATAATCCTTCACTTAATTCATTCATTATTATAGTTTAATCATTTTAGGAATTATGAATGACGTATTTTTTTAATTAGCACATTTGCAAGAATTTCATTTACCTCCTGCAGTACTGCGAAGTACCCCTAGGGGTACACGTACCCCCATCATTTGAGAAACACTGATTTACAGTATCCCATACAGTATCCATATTTTTGTCTCATTTAACATTAGGAGTATTCTGTAAACATACAATGTACGCCCACTCTTGCAACAACCAATAGAAAAAAGCTATTGATGGATCTATTTATACAAATGGTATTAATAGTATGTAAAGAATGTGGAAAAAGTCAGGGCGTGGCAAGAATGTGAAAATACAAACAGATGGTTTCTCTTTATCAAAATAGTTTATTTAGAAGCCTTTTGTCACAAAAACAAGACATACACTCCTTATGCTCCAGTGTCCCCATTGCATCTCATACTCTTTGTCAACTAAAATGTAGGGGAAAAAAAGTTTCTCTTGAGAAGAGCTAGAGAAAGAAAATGCTGTAGATTATAAAAGCAATACTTCACATCACTGTCAATTAGTTCTCTTTAATGATACAGTTCAAAGAAACTGAGTTTGTCAAATGTTTACTATTATTTTACACAGTATATGTAAAATGAACACAAGGAGAAAAAGTACAGGTCTAGAGTAGAAGTCATTGGTTAAGAGGAGACCAGTCTGAATGATAAAGATGCAAAATGTTTGAACAGAGCCTAGGCATGAGACAGCGTCACCCTCTGACAGCGTCCTTCTCAGACCAGTGCAACAGTGACATCCTGCTACTATCTTTTTCAGTACTGTAAAATTATCTAGACAACCTCTCTCTGAGGGCAAACAAGCAAAAATGTTTGGGTGGCCATTCTGTTCATAAACAATTACGCAATGGCCTATACATTTCGGGACAGTAACCATTTGTACATTTCCAGAGGATGCTATGCATCTTGACTGGGATTGGTGACTGTTATGTCCCTTGATGCTTGATGTTGTCTGGGCGATGTGGGTAGGCAGGAACAGTGAGGTTCATTTCCCAGGGATCTTGGCCCTTTTGCGAGCGATGGCGTCCTCCACAGCTTTGAGTTGTTTCAGCAGCTCCTCACGGCGGGACAGCGTGCTGCTGGGCTTTCCTGAACCAGGGCCGCCAGGGGCCTGCGGTTTGGCTGAGCCTGACGACAACCCCCCTGGACCTTTCCCAGATGACTTCGGTGGCGGGGACAAAGGACGTTTTCTAAACGGGGAAATTACATGATTGGGTTTAGAGCTGCCTATGTCAATTCACAAGGCCCATCACATTGGGTTCTAAATCGTGTGACAACATGCTCACATGCCCTGTGTATTATTGGAGGATATCCTTCATCTCTGTGGCTTCCACATTTTCAACTTCCACATTGAAAACAAAGGCTTGTGGTTAACCTAACGTTCTATAATGACATCATCATTGCCACGGAGAGCTGCAGCAGCCATAAAGGTTGGGATTGTCTGTACTCCAGGGACGTGACTTTAGCTCGAGTTCACTCACAACGAAACGTTCAAACGTTGACTGGAGTGATAATAAAAAGAAAATACCTTTCTCCTGGCACGGGACGAGGACCCTGGCCTCTTGGCCGGTCCATTCTAGGAGAAAGTGGTGGTCGTGTGGGCATCCTCCTGTCACCGCGACCTGCAGGACATTGAAGGTAGATTGATTATGAGGAATTCAGCAGGCAAGTGTGACATATTAAGAAAGATTTCAACACTGGGTCTGTACAGTATGCCTTTGTTGAATATAGGAGAAACAGATAAGGCAGTCAGCCAAGTAAGCTTTGTTTATGGAAGTTGGATTTCTACATTTGGTTGAACCAAACCACATCTTGGTGTGTGTGATTTCCTGGGCTAGTACATGTGCCTGACTGCAGTGTGGTTGCCTCACCTCTCTCAGGGGATAATGCCATCCTTTTGCTAACAGGGGAGCTGGGCCTGTCCTTGTCTGAAGGCATGTACCGCTTCCTGTTGCCCCGCTCTGCCTGTTGCTGCAGTCACAATGAACAATGGTTAGTTAGACTGTCCACCAGATCAAATCAAATTCACTCAATGTTCTGTTGGTGGCATTCCACTATTCAAATAATGTTTGTATTTTATCAGGTCATCTGAAGTAAAATGTCAGCGAAACCAAAAGTTATAGTATACAGAAAATTGATATTCCTACATGCAGATATTACTGATAGGATCACAAGAGTATGAGGAAGTCAGACACATGCATTAAAAAGCGGTCCTTCCCCCAGACATTTAACCACGGTACCAAAAGTTGTATGAAAATGGTATTCTTCAGAAGGGGAGTCACATTAAGTCTGGCTTGGGGTGAGAGCAAATGACATTCCACAGTCACCTTATTAAGGAGGGTGATTTTGATGTCTTTGTGTTGGCCGTAGCCTCCAGGGGGGCCCATGGGCGGTCCATGTGGAGAGTGCACGGGGTGCCCGCCAGGGCCGTGCCCACCAGGGCCGTGCCCACCAGGGCCGTGCCCACCAGGGCCGTGCCCACCAGGGCCGTGCCCTCCAGGGCCGTGTCCACCAGGGCCGTGCCCCCTGCTGCCAGGCCCAGAGCGAGGCATGGGGCCATGGGTGTTTCTGGGAGGGAGGCCTGATGGATCCATTTTCCTCCGATCCTCTCTTGGGGGGTGGGGCTCATCTTTCTTGGTGGGTTTCCCTGAGGAGTGAGCACAAGGTTTTTAACTGACCACCCCTAAAAGCTGTGACACATCAACCAAAACAGCAAACAGAATCAGACAAAATAAAAAGGCTGACCACTACCTTTGTCCTTGTTAGGGCCCCTGTCACGTGGCGGGCCCCGCTCCTTGCGGGCTTGGAGTTGTCCGGGTGTGGGTGAGCGAGAGCTGGCTGAGGACACAGGGCTAGCCAGGTCAGCGTACATGTCTTCTGAGTCAGCGCTATGCACAGAGCTGCTGCTGGAGGCCGAGGACACGCTGGAGACACTGCTCACGCTCAGGGACCTGCCAGAGGGTACAAACGCAGGGCCACAGAGCCAGTCACACAAAGGGGCCAAACCATTTCACAGCGATGAGTAAAATAAACAACTGTGATGCAATGTGGAGAAGGAAATCAGTCAAGATGAGTCAATTATGAGTAATTTATAGTACAATGTAATGTTGTCATGATACCAACATTTGGACTTAAAAGACACAGAAACCAGAAATATTCAATACCAAAATGGTACTTACACTAAAACAATATTTAATATGGCTAATTTTAAGTTCTTTTAAATTTAATAGGCCATTTAATAGGCCCTATTGCATTATTGAATAATTGAGTGTAAATTAATAACACATGTACTAAAATAAGAGCTGGGACAACGCGTCGACGTAATCGACGTCATCAATTACGTAAATACGTAGATTAGCCAAAGGTACCTTTAACTTGCCAAATTTTTATACTGGTATGATGTCTGAACATGAAGATCAACCTGGTCCTGCAGCTAAAAAATCTAGCCCGAGAGCTTTAAATTATTATGGTTCAGGTAAAAAAGGTACAACAGAAAAAGGCCCGATACTCCAAGCCAATACTTCTTCCACATTTAAGAGCATTTTGCTATGCAACGCTTTACAGATTAGCCATAGGTGGCCATAGTTGTTTTCTTTAAGTGCCAGAGGGAATAGTAGCCTACTGTACAAAACAGTATATAAACAGGAAACAGTTGTATTTCTCAACCATGTAATGATTGGAACAACAATCCCAACAAACTGGTAAATCTGATTCACGTAAATGTTTCAATGGATATTTTGTTGTATTCCAGCACTATGGATAGACATTTGTGTTGATGATAACGAGTCAACTTCCTCTTTCAGAGACCTGCTTATAAAGCTGTACAACTGTATTTAAAAAAAAAAAAAAAAAAATTATATGGGATAATGCTTCCCTGCAATATGAGGTGCTTTGTTGCACACAAAATCACAGCCTAAAATGCATAATCATTACCAGAGACGGAGCGATGCGTGCCTATTATCGAAAAACCCTAGAATCACAATTCTCCAATAGAGTTGAAATGGCGAAATACAAAATCACTTTTTTTATTGATATTTTTCATGTAGTCTAATATTTGTAAAATTATGGATGCATAATATAGAATTCTCAAGGAAACATGCACATAAGTACAGGACCAAACAAACTTTGGCCACTGAATGTCTGCGTCTTTAAAACCGCCCACCTGTCTGTTTTATCCCAGGCAACAGGCTAGTCACTGCATACTGCAGGGTCCAATGTTAACTTTTTTTCTCACTGGCCCTTTCGGGCCAGTTGGTCTTAAATTTACTGGCCCGGACTGATTTATTACTGGCCCAAATTAAATTTGGAAAAAATAAATAAATACCTGTGTTTCTTTACATAAATGCATATACATTACATATGTGTAACCAAAAAACTACATCCATTAATGTATTTTCCCCTCTTGAAAACATGGTAGGAGAGATGTAAAAATAATATTTAGTTAATATTGCCCTAAGACACGTGTACAGAGGTAAACTTTGTGCATTCCAAACTAAGTGTGGTTGAGTTCACAAGATTTGGGAAATTCCTGATTAAGAACAAAATGACAAGTAACAGGAGTTCATTAGTAACCAGTGATCTTTAATAAGAATAGAAAATAATTAATTAGGGTAACTAGTTAGTTATAAACTCAGATTACCTAGTCATTTAGGTTTTATTTAGGAATTTCCCAAAATGGGTAAACCCAGACACAATTAGTTGGGAAAAGCACAAAAAATGTATTTTTTTCTAAAGATTTTCCAGATTTTCTCCCCTTTCCAATTCCCTTTTCAATTCTGCCTTGACTGCAGCTCCACAACTCCTTGTACAGATCTGTGGGATGACGAGGGGTGTGCACATGGTGGTTCATCCAACCATGTCTCCCAAGCCACCAATTTATTTTCGCACTGTTGCTGTTCAACCAACATGGAAGCTTTCAGTCTGATCATCCACAGGATGATTACGTTTACTGACTATACTTCAACGATTGAATTTATAGGTGCCCAATTTGAACACAAGGAGTCACTGGAGAGCGATAATCTGATTTATCTAACCCAAATCCAGGGCAGCACTATGCTAATTTTGTACTGCCTCATGCAGGAGGCCCGGGAAAAGTCAGGGAACCCATGACCATCATTAAGTAGACTGTCCTGCAACGCAGCGACTTAGCCCACTACGCCACGCGGACGCCAACTATAAATTGATATCTCTAATTGTTTTGAAATGATAAGATAAATAAAAATAATTTCCGCTTGGGGTCTTTAAACTATGTCGAATAATATACAAGTGTATCAAAATTATTTATACAACTTTTTCATGGAATTGAAAGGATTTAGTAGTATTATATATAACGATTGTATTTAAGATTATTTTAATTTAGCAACATAGAATAGGCTTATTCAGGCAACATATTATTTCCATCATGAGCACATTCAGATCACCTTTTCCAACCACCAAAGACCTGTTGTCCAGAGTTATACTGTAAAAACCTAAAAAGCTGCCAAAATTAGCACTGTTAGATTTAATGACATTAGTTTGCAAAATAACAGCATCTGAATTGTATTCATGCTAATAATAAAAATGTTTTTCTTAATAACTGTCAAGATAAATAACTTTTCATCTTGTTTACATCTACATACCTATTGCCAGGTGTTGTCTATGGCCAAACACTGTAGTTATGTTCATCCGTTCAAGTTTGTGGCCTAGCTATCTACAGTCAGATCCCAGGAGGCGAGTCCTTCAGTCACTGGGTGATTGCTGCCCGTGTGATCTTTCAAAAATAGACTGACTGTATTTATCTGTTTTGCAGCTTCGAGTCCGCCTCATTAAACTGTATGTTAAATTCATAAGGCTACGTGTTGTTGAGAAGTGCAAAACTTGTCTGCAATCATGTCATGAAAGCTATTTGTGAGGACTTGGCAAAGTATATTTATTCAAGAGACACATTTAATGTTCGTAATTGTTCCGTAATCAACGACAACGTATATTGCCATGAGCTGGCTGCATCATTTGGCGAGGGAAGGTGATTTCTAATAAGAAAGCCTCTGATTGGCTGCATCATTAAGCTCTGATAAAACGCAGTCAAATCTGATTTGTTTATTTGCCCTTGTTTGATTCCTAAAAAGATCGGAAGTATTAAAACAATTTTACCGAAAACACCTATATTTAGCAAATATCCACAGTATAATAACTTAATAACGGTGTCAGTGCTCAATACGTACATTTTCAACCCACAAATACGATTCTTTTGATTAAAGGATCACATTAGTTTGGGTCCTGCACTATGCATAAAACATTTTGATTGGTTGAAACAGACAACCATTCAAATATTATGTGTCAAGACGACCCCGGTATTGCCAAACCGAGGAGGGAGAAGGAACCGCATATGACAGACATAGATTTTAACTTGAGATAAGCGAAAATTAAGCAGGGGAGGGACAAATATTACGGACAAACGTTTTAATACGAGACTATTAATTTAAATGGCAAAATTGAGCACTGGCCCGAACGGGCAAGTGACTATCTTTGTTTACTGGCCCGACGTTAGTTCTTACTGGCCCCGGGCCATCGTTAATGTTGAACCCTGCATACTGTGGCATAGCATGAATTAATAATAAACCTTCAGGAATGAAAGACAAATGTCGGCAGATTGCAACACTTCTGGGTGTACAAAATATTAGCAGTTCTGACATACTAATGTTCGGAAATATACCTTAAAAGGAAATACGGAGTAGCCTATTTATATTTAGTTCAATAAATTATAGCGATAGTACAGCTATAATTGCGTACCAATTATAATAAAACAATAAAATATCTTAATAGAGTATATTCTGATTAGGTCATTATCCCTGTTTGGAGAAAGTCACTTAAAAAACAGACATTCTCATCTTACACAAAACGTCTGCAATGCTTAGTGCGAATGCGAACACAATGATCTTGTATTTGCTTTCACAAATGTGTTTCTCTCATTATAGCTATAGGGAAGGATGGAAACTTTTGACATTTGTAATAAATATTACACATTCTTGACCTGCAATATGAATTATGATCTTCTGAATATGTGGGAGCATTTTGTTTCCTATATGCTCGTTGGTATTCCTCTTGAAAAATACTTTAATTACTTGATTTATTTTGTTGTTAGCTAAAATTAAAATTCACTTTATTCCTAAATTATTTTTAATTCCTAAATTCAAATTTTTCTTTATTGATATTTTGTGTTTAAATTTGTAAAATCAGTTAAAACTGGACAATTTTTTTGTGCATACTGCTTGTTTTGAAAAGATGATTGACTAAAATGTTGAAATATTCATTACACACATTTTCTGTATTTTGACCCATTTAGTCCTAAAACGCCTGCTAAAAACACCTATAAAAATCTGTTATTCTAGGATGAATATCCGTATATCCTGAGGGTTTTTTAAAAAAATAATAAGAATTGTCAACGTCTACCAAAACCTAAGCCTCTGTAGCACATAGAAACATGAAACTAAATTCATTTTAAAGGTTTTATTATGTTATTAATCCATTATGCCAGTATTGTATTTATATTAACATTATTGTATTTATTATTATAACCATAATTATATTACTATTTATTATGCTATTTATTTATTATGTTCGGTGTACTGATTAGTTTCCGTCACCAACATGTCCCAAAGCTCATCAGTAAATATACTGTTTGCAGGTAAACTGCTTTGTCTTGCACAGCAGGTAATCCTCTACTACCTCCCTCTAAATTCCTCACTATCTTCCAACTCCATGCCTTCACTGTCAAAATCCTCCTCTGTCATAGCCATTTTCAAAAACAAATGCACGTGTATGTCTAATTGATTGATGTGATTTTCAGCAAACCACAGTACATTTGGGTGGCTGCGTCATCTTAAAAAAATCAACAAGAAACATCTTATGTGTGTTTGAATTAATGACAGTGCATTCTATGCTGCACGCATCATGAAAAGGTTGACAGATACAAAATGCTGCATCGCACAGCAGCCGGCAGGAGGTTCTGAGTGGCACAATGCAGTAACTGGCTGGAGACGTAATGTTTCGCCGCGCAGCATTCGTCACAAATTGGTTAAATTTATTTGTATTATAATTCTATTAATATAGTCTAAAGAAAAATTAATCATTAGTTGCAGCCCTATATTGAAATAACTAGTATTTTTAAATTACATTTGCATTTTAAAACATTATTACAAAAGCTCAATCAACTCAATTCATATTTTTTGTGTCAATGAAAAATGAAATGAGGTGCATTTCAGCAAACGTGCATGGAAGTGTAGAGAATCATTTAAAATCGCTCAGAAATATTTGTAATATTAGTTTGAAGCTGGCTAAACAAAACTGAAAAACTTGGTTTATAAGTAGTATATTTAGTGAAAATATCTAATGGAACTACCAAACCCTTTTGGGTGTGTAGATGTAAAATAGTGACAAAAAACTTCCAGCATGCTATACAATACTATTAGCAGGTTTAGGTGGTAAAGACAAGACTGATAAATGTTGCATACCTGGATTTTCTAAGATGTTGACAAGAGGATTAATGGCAATGAAGAGGCAAAGAGAGAAAACAAATTCAGTACACATTCAATTAAACATGCAGGAATAAACAACATTATGTGGTGAGAGTCATGATGTTCATATTGTAGAAGTGCATGACAACTACATACATGCTAAGCTGTATGTTGCAAAACTACCTGGTTAACATTATACTTTTCTAATCTGTATTTCTGCGTGTTAAGCTTTAGTGTTTTATGCTCATTCCTGCATTCAAGCATCTTTGAGGTTCTTCCTACCTGGATTTCTTGGAGCCAGATGGTGAAAGCGAGGCTGAGGAGGAGCGTGACCTGGAGCGAGAGCTGGAGCCAGAGTAACTACTGCCGCTGACACTGCCGCTAACCGTCCGCCTGCAGAAGGACAGTTAACAAACATCCACCTTAAATAAATGGTACATCGCAATGCCAGTCCAATTACAAAAGTGGGCAATGGGGATACAATGTAATAATACAATAAAAAATATATATATAAATTCAATGAGTAGTCATCAATGCTTTAACTGTATATAGTGCCAATCGGTCAGAACTAATACACAACGCGGTATTCTTTCTGTAATTGTTTTCAGAATTCCTACTTTAATTACGCATCAACAGACGTCTTTAATATTGTCTTTGTCTTCCTGTCTGCCACAGACACGTATTGCGCAATATTTTTTGGCACATGGAATCCCAACACAGTGATGATGAAATGTATAACACAGGATTCCGCGTTGACATTCTCAGATGCCTGGAATAGCCCGCTGTACTTGCCAAGGCGGTACTTGTCACACAAGGTAACACACTGCCGTCCCTGCTGTGGAGTGTTGCATCATTGGTGATGTGCAAGAACAATAGGTGTGTTCATATGACAATTCCTGAGCTGACTGAAAATACAAGTTTAACAGAAAGACCAACAATGGCAACAAGCAATACTTCCCAAGACACTGTAGGGTGAACTTTATTAGTAGGCTGTATTGATGACGAAGATAGTGTGACAGTTTAGTGCCAGATACTGACATCAATTGGAGTGGGATGTAGCTGTTGGAAAGACTGCAACCAGATTAGCATGCATCACCAGTATTATCAACATGATGTAACTTAAACACCAACTGAAAGCCTTTCTTTAAAGGATGCAACATCAGTCCTTTCCACCCCCTATCCAGCTCCTGTTGATCAGTGCTCAAGTTACCAGAAAATTCCACATAATTACATCCACATTCAAAGGGAACAGACCGTGCACATATTTGAACTTTGCAGTTTTACGTCAGCTCTGTACGAACATTGAAAAAATTAATTTAAACAGAAACCTACTTCTAATTGTGCCACTAGTTTCAAATTAAGTAATGGATAATGTTTTAGGAAGTGTCAAATCCACTTATGAAAAATGCACCACGTAACTTTCGCTTCATCTCTCCTGGCAGGCCAAATTTTATGTCGATTTTTTTAAATTACTGCTTATACATGATTTTACTGAACACAGGAAAAATACAGGGACAATACAACCAATCTCAAAATACATTATTATTTTGTCCATAATATGCATTTGATGCTAGTCAGATAGTTAAATGAAAATTTAGCTATTCTAATATTTTCAATGTTTTGTATTGTTGTATTTGATGTTTTCAACCCCTGGATTCAATACCCTAGTTCTTAAAGTTTACTACTACTTAAAACAAAGTTACTTAGTTACAAAGTTACATAGTGCAAATTTAAGTGTGAATGATTACTGACCAAAATTATATATAAATATACATTCTCACAAAAGTGAGTACACCCCTCACATTTTTGTAAATATTTGATTATAACTCTTCATGTGACAAAACTGAAGAAATGACACCTTGCTATAATGTACATCGAAAGCTTCATTCAAAGCTTTAACAACAGGATTGATTTGTTGGTAAAATTTAAGCTCAGAGTAAAAAATGACACCAAGGTTTCTCACAGTAGACAGCTTTTTCCCAGGAAACAACCCCAGGAAGTCATCGTCCACACACCCCTTATTTCCAAATAATATCTTCTTGGTCTTATCATTATTTAATTGGAGAAATTTATTCGCCAGCCAACACTTAACCTCAATCAAACATTAATGTAGGGACTGAATGACACATTTATGCCCATGTTTCAGTGGTATGATAAACGGCCAAGCGCTGAGTGCAGTCCGGAATCAAGCACTGTTTTAACTGGATATCCATATAGCTACAATGGCTGGATTTTCTGAGTTGCGAACACGGCTTGACTAGCGCGTTGAAGAGCCGCTTCATGTTGGGAAAAATGTCTTTGGGACAGGTGTCAAGCACCTCGATCAGACATGGGAAGGATCAACTCTCCAGTACCTTTTGTTTAAGTTATATTTACAAATCACGTTTACATTTTTTGCACATTTGATTAGGTGATCCTGGCTCCACAGTGGATGGGCCGGGGTACACCCAAACCCACCCATGCCTACGCGTCTGCTGCAACCACAGTCTGCTGGCAACAAATACATTGACCACTTATAACATTTTACGAATGGCTGTACTGCAACTCTATAAAGAATAGATCTGCATTAAAATGCAAATATGTGTGGCGATCTTAAAAAACCCGTCAGATGTCGCGGCCACTCATTTTTGGCTATAAGCCAAATAAGATTGAACATGTGTTTTGTCAAAGTTAACATTTTTTATGTTTTTAATCACTAACACTACAATAAAGATCATAAAATGAGGCATGTACAGTATGAGGCATGTTGTTATTATTTTTATTATTTTTTATTGTTGTTTTAATTGTCAAATACATAATCCTATAGGAAGGTGTTTAGTTAATTGCTGTACTGTATTCTTCACTGTTTCCCCAACAGTCGATTTTAACTTACCCTTTACAATTCATTTCAATGACATGATCAGGTTCAAAGTTGACATTATTACAGTATCAAGAGAAAACCAAAATGCTATTTATACTTATTTATACTGCCTTACTTCACATCATTTAATTCCATAAAATCTCATATGAGGCTGATTTTAGAGGATAACAAATATATAGCCCATTATACATTCCATTGTGTTCAAAAGTTTAGGGTACCCACTAATTTTCAGGTTTTGACAAAAATGTATAACCTACTTTCCTTCACTGGGCTGGATTAAATATATACAAATATACTGTATATCCAATGCATTACCAGTGTTAAAATTGACTGATTTATGGTAAATTATTCACATACAACTGCAAAGTAACATTCCCAGCTGCTATTTCTGTAGTGTCCTAATTATGACATCTTCTACACAGCTCATTAGTAATGAATAAAGTTTTGCATGCAACGTCTGATCAATTTAATGTCACCTTCCTGAATGAAGGAATCAATTTCCATCAAAACACTGACCGAAAAACTTTGAACAGGGTATGTCTGTTTGCTTTAAATCTGCAAAGCCTAGTTAATGCTGTCAGCACCGATCTAGCCTGCATTTCACATAGAATAATAAGTAATGGATTAATTATATATATAATATATATATATATATATATATATATATATATATATATATAAGTCCCTTAATTACTTTTTTATGTGAAATGCAGGTTACATCGGTGGCGTTGTAGATTTGTCTTTTGACATACAGTCAAGTTCTACAAGTTTGCAAGTCTGCATTGTCGGAGGGATTTTGCTAAGTAACATTTTTGTTATCCTTTAAGTGACTGATTGTGTGTTTGGCTAGCTAATTAGACAGCTAAACAAAAGCTAATCAGCTAATCAAAGTGATTAGGCTACTACCAGAATGATTATATGAACTTGTTTTCTTACTTTGTTATGCATAGTTATTTTGAAGAACGTGTACATAAAAACTACTTTCTGCTATTGCTTGTTTAGCGTTTAACTACGTTCATTTATTTTCTCGTTCTACTTTCCCTACTCAAAGGGTCTATACCTGCCAAATTTGCGATATTTTTATGAGTCACACTTCATCGTAGACATGCCGTATCGCAGTGGTGCACAGAAATTGGGAAGTGGGCATTCCACTATCTCAATAAGCCCACAAAAACAACATACATATACTTTGAAAAAATTACTTATATTAATACACGGACTGTGCATTATTAAGGCCTTTTCCCATTGCTTGTACGTCAACAACCAAAAATATTGTGATCTCTTGGGCCTTATAAAAGCCTAAAACTGACTGTATACTCAGTGGCAATATTAACCATCAGTGATGGGAATAACGGCATTACTTTTTTCAGCAACGAGTAATCAAACGAATGACTGTTTCTCCTTTTACATGGCCGTTACCGTCACTGACAATAAAATGTGACGTAACTTTAATTCATCTCAATGAACTGGATTTCATCTGAGTATGCTTTCTCTCTGCAGGACTTGTAACGTTTTTTTCACTGTTCAGTTCACGCACAGATACAGTCGCACACACCAACGCCCAGGACTCAGAGCGATGGCAAGTCCAACGAGTTCAAAGTTAGCTTTCGTTAACTGAAATATAAGCACTACATTTCCCTCGTTGAGGTGAAAGGCAAAAATGTTTATGTAACGCCCAACTTATGCACAAGAAGAAAGGCACTCCCCATGTCAGTGGCAAGTAATTTGAATTTAATGAAGCACCTCACATCATCACATGCCGCCACAAACTAGTGGCCAAGAATGCAGCTGATAACATGAGCTCCGCTACAAAAGGAGATGGAGCGACAACATCAAAACAACTTAAATTAGATTTTTCTCCACCACCGCAAACTCTAATAACTCAGACTAATAATTGATTCTATTTAGTGTCCATTTCATTAATTCAACATATTGGGGGCATCCAAATTATTTGACATACTTGAATTTTTTGAAGTAACGCAATAGTTACTTTCCCTAGTAATTAGTTACTTTTATAATGAGGTAACTCAGTTACTAACTCAGTTACTCTTTGTGAGAAGTAACTATAACTAATTACTTTTTTAAAGTAACATGACCAACACTGTTAACCATAGAATTAGAATGAAAACATACCGTTTAGTAGCCCAAACATAGATGTAAAAAACACAGCAACTTAAATTGATCATGTAAGGAAGTAACTAAATAATATTTCTCCCAAAATGTTTTTCTAATATATGATTTCTTTTCAGTGCACCACCTGTAAAATCTAGTTGCACCAGTGGAACCTGTTCACCTGGAGCCAAGTCAATAATTAAAAGGGGTTACAGTGTTTTTAGTGCTAAGGGATCCCCGGATACACGTTTTACATGAGGTGTTCCACATGAAGGACCTTGCCACCCACATGGCGTGAGTGAAGTGCAAATAGAGAAACCACATGTAACAGCTCGCCCCCTCGCTGTCCTTTCCTACCCTTTCCCTGACCTCAGCAAAGCCCCAATGATCATTCCCACGCAGGCCCAGACACGGCTACAACCTGAAGCCAGCCATGATCTTTGACTAAAGCTCAGTGCTGCTCTAGGAATACACCCGTGGTCATGCAAATCTACATCACACATAGCGGCATTGTGAGAGGATGGAAACCCAACATCTGCCATCAAAAAAACAACATCTTCATAAACACGTCTCGATTTACTAGTGGCATACGGTAATCTGATTTGCAAAATATGCAAATGACACCAAGTGAATTCCCTAGCAAACAGAATAGCAATGGAGTAAACTGCAATGAGCTAGCAATAAAAATCAATGGAAAATGTCTGACTTTTCCACAGACAAAAAGCCCTCCTTAATTGTTGGGCATATGTCCATGCTACAGGGGTAAGATAAAGGATTTGAACCCTTGAGCATTTCTGTGGATCCAACTGTTTCGGTGTCGTTGTTTCAAAACAAAGCTTTGATCATGTCATGTTCAAAAGCAATTATGTAAAAATAGTGATAAACTCTGCAATAATTCACAGTAGGCTATCATTGACATTTTAGTAAATAAGCAAACACCTGACTGATAGTAAACAATGGAAAATGGGTGAAAAGACACTGAATAGATTAAACTTGAATACCCATTTGCAATTCAATGTGTAGGGCCCTATGAAATCTTTTTTCTTTTGGCGAATTCTGTTTTATTTTTTACAAATTCTGTGATTTCAGGTTTGTTTATTTATGATCCCAATTTTATATCTCAAACCTCCATATAAAAACCTGGGGGCAGTGGATCCCAAATGTTTTTGGTTACTGTACCACCTAGTACCCATGGGTGGGAAACACTAACCATGCAAGTGGTTTGCTCAACAACTTTAACACCCACCTGCAACTAATCAACTACTTGGACAAATGTTGCATTCAGAAGCCCGCACCCAAACCTAAAATATAGAAAATACTGCTACATTTACTTTCCATATGAATAAAGTAATTATTTCTAGACAGGCAGAAGGTTATTTCACCAAATGTTCATAGGTATTTGTCATGTTAATAACACATACTTTCTTCTTCTACAGAAAAACCTATTCAAAATAAAAACTAAAAGAGTAGAGAAAGATTTTCTCAGAAATCAAAAAAACGTGGAACAACGACAAAGATTTACATTTATAAACATTATTTTACAAAGTTGTACAGTATCAAGTCCAATTGTGTGGACAAAGCCATAACATTCAGCAGCAGTCCCATGAGTTCAACCCTGCTCTCTTCGTGTGAGAGAGCTTCCTGATTAGCAAGACCGTCAGAGAATTACTTCAGGCGAAGGAACATAGCCTACACCTAGAAATATGCATTTGGATAAGTGAATGAACAGAAAATTTAGAATGGAGTAAATACCAATGTTTATAGCTGTCAGCTATCAAGCGCATTACAACATTTGAATGATATGATGTAGCACATGCTGGCCAAGTTCAGTAGAGAAACACACACTGCATATATAGGCTATATATAGAGTGCAAATTAACTTCCATATTTGCTGCCTTATGTATAAGGAGAAACTTAATGACAGTTGTTAATACTAGGGGACTAATATATATACACGTATTACGCTCGGGACCGGAGTGAATGGAATGGTGCGCAACGGACAAAACCAATTGTTTTTTTGTTTTGCACACATTCCATTCACTCCGGTTCTACGCGTAATACGAGCCCGTCCTCCCCAATTAAGATCCACCGACCGCGGCTGATATATAATATATATATACAGTGCCTTGCGAAAGTATTCGGCCCCCTTGAACATTTTGACCTTTTGCCACATTTCAGGCATCAAACAAAGATATAAAACTGTAATTTTTTGTGAAGAAGCAACAACAAGTGGGACACAATCATGAAGTGGAATAAAATTTATTGGATATTTCAAACTTTTTAACAAATAAAATCTGACAAATTGGGGGAGCAAAATTATTCGGCCCCTTCACTTTCAGTGCAGCAAACTCTCTCCAGAAGTTCAGTGAGGATCTCTGAATGATCCAATGTTGACCTAAATGACTAATGATGATAAAAATAATCTACCTGTGTGTAATCAAGTCTCCGTATAAATGAACCTGCTCTCTGATAGTCTCAGAGGTCCGTTGAAAGCACAGAGAGCATCATGAAGAACAAGGAACACACCAGGCAGGTCCGAGATACTGTTGTGGAGAAGTTTAAAGCCGGATTTGGATACAGAAACATTTCCCAAGCTTTAAACATCCCAAGGAGCACTGTGCAAGCGATAATATTGAAATGGAAGACCACTGCAAATCTACCAAGTCCCGGCCGTCCCTCTAAACTTTCAGCTCATACAAGGAGAAGACTGATCAGAGATGCAGCCAAGAGGCCCATGATCACTCTGGATGAACTGCAGAGATCTACAGCTGAAGTGGGCAAGTCTGTCCATAGGACAACAATCAGTCGTATATTGCAAAAATCTGGCCTTTATGGAAGTGGCAAGAAGAAAGCCATTTCTGAAAGATATCCATAAAAAGTGTTGTTTAAAGTTTGCCACAAGCCACCTGGGAGACACACCAAACATGTGAAAGAAGGTACTCTGGTCAGATGAAACCAAAATCTAACTTTTTGGCAACAATGCAAAACGTTATGTTTGGCGTAAAAGCAACACAGCTCATCACCCTGAATACACCATCCCCACTGTCAAACATTGTGGTGGCAGCATCATGCTTTGGGCCTGCTTTTCTTCAGCAGGGACAGGGAAGATGGCTAAAATTGATGGGAAGATGGATGGAGCCAAATACAGGACCATTCTAGAAGAAAACCTGATGGAGTCTGCAAAATACCTGAGACTGGGACAGAGATTTGTCTTCCAACAAGACAATAATCCAAAAAATAAAGCAAAATCTACAATGGAATGGTTCACAAATAAACATGTCCAGGTGTTAGAATGGCCAAGTCAAAGTCCAGACCTAAATCCAATCGAGAATCTGTGGAAAGAACTGGTGTTCACAAACACTTTCCATCCAACCTCACTGAGCTTGAGCTGTTTTGCAAGGAGGAATGGGCAAAAATGTCAGTCTCTCGATGTGCAAAACTGGTAGAGACATACCCCAAGCGACTTACAGCTGTAATCGCAGCAAAAGGTGGCGCTACAAAGTAGTAACTTTTTTTCAGTTTTTTATTTGTTAAAAAAGTTTGAAATATCCAATAAATTTCATTCCACTTCATGATTGTGTAGGGCTGGGCATCGTTCAAAATCTTTTGATCCGGTGCCAAATTCGATACCTCAGTTTCGATACCGGTTCCTTAACAATGCTTTTTTCGATACCATATTTTTTTAAATCCATTTCAACATCAACAGAATACAGTAAACCCAAAACCTTTAGTTTACACCTTAATTGTTTACCAGTAAAGCACAAAACATAACAATATAATGCTTCATTCTTTTTACTGACAATAACAGTAAAAAAGGTTATCCAGGCTAAAAGATGCTGTATCGGTACAGAACTCCTTTTATATTGATAGCTTGCTCACCTCCA
>JACXGM010010572.1:0-26080 GCA_016801145.1 Umbra pygmaea | reverse complement strand
AAATTAGCTGAAGCGGTAGCACACAGGACAAACCGCTAGCAGTCTTACAGCGCCAACACGTCTGTCACTCATTAGGCCGCGCCCCCAAATTATAAAACTTTTATCATTTAAACGGATGAGTTATAAAAAAATTCACTCCCCCCACAGTTGACAGATAGAGGAAAATAAGCAATATACACCAAAACCATTTTTTGAACCAAGCTATAAACATTTTTATTTCAGCTGTAAAGTTGGGCATTTTGCCATAGAGGTCTATTGAAATTGCTCCTTTCTGCAGCCAGCCTCAAGTGGCCATGATGAATTGCATTTTTTTTTACTTCCTTGTTGGCTTCATTTGTCAGCCTCGGAGTTTGCCCCTTGCATGAGACAAGATCGGTGTCAAGCTGCAACCATAGAATGAATTTTTAGTTTGTCTAGTCAGCATTTATTTTATAGACTGACATATTTTTAATTATTTTATTCATTAGCATGATAGTCTGCATTTGTCTTAAAGACAGATATATTTTTAAGAATTTTATTCATTTGTGTGTTTGCAGTTACTGTTTAGTTAAAAAACACCCAAAACACTAAAGTAGGAAAAATACATAGTTTTTAAGTATTTTATTCATTTATGTGATTGCAGTAACTGTTTAGTTAAAAAACAACCAAAACACCAACGTAGGAAAAAGACATAGCGGACCAGACGTGATCGTTTACTTTGAAAAGTAGAAGCTCGGGCATGGCACCAGGCGGGAGGGCATGAGACAAGAGGGCATGACACGGGAGGCTCCAGGCTGCAGCCATAGTGCCATACACTCTTGCAAAATTCCAGTAGTATGTTCCTGCACAACCGGAGGCTGCAGTTTTAGGACCCAGTTCTAGGACCGCAGATTCAGGACCCTAGTTTTTTGTGTTGACGCTTGAAACTTACACATTGATAACCATCCCATCTATAGACTTTTACTAATTTAGAGGTTTATGTTAATTTAAATAAATACTATAGACAGTAGAACGATATGGTGAAATGATGTCCACTACGGATTAAAATATCCAGATATTCAGTTGGGCTTCACTTTTCACACAGTAGCATGTTAATATATTTTAGATGGGCTTAACAGCAAGGTTTTAGAGTGGTTAAGGTTAGGGTAAGGGTTTGGTTAAGGCTTATGGATTTAGTGATAGAAAGTAAAAATCGCCTGTCTGTATCACGCTGCAATCTAGACACAAAAAACTAGGGTCCTGAAACTGTGGTCGTTGAACTGGGGTCATAAAACTGCAGCCTCTGGTTGTGCAGGAATACCCTTCTCCAAAATTCTGCTGGGAAACCCTAGCCATTCCATGTATTAGATTATTTCCAGAGCTACAAGAGTTTGTGGTTTGACTGATCGAGTCTGTGTCCCGAAGATGGCGCATGGCTGTATACAAGAATGGTAATGTCTTTTAAACTATATTTCGTATAAACAGTCTGTACACTTACACACCCTCATTATGCTACAGTGGAACTGTGGTGCTATTTTGAGCCTAGTAAGTGTTCTATAATAGCGATTTATTTTTATTTCATCCATGCCCTCACAACTAGCGTTATAAGGTAATTATCAGTTCGCACTAAAACTGGGCACATTAGATTAGCATGAAAACATATCCCAGAGAACGGTACCAATGTGTTATTAACCCCTAGGATCATTTTGCGCCAGAGTTTTCCTTAACAGCATAATTAACAATTTAATATTTAATTTTGAACATATTTGTGACAAAAAAATGCCTGTCCTATTATTAGACAAACCTATCCATTTATTTGTAAGAAATTGCGCAGGCTCAAAATCAGGGCTGTCAACTCTTATTTTTTGTGTGAATTTTTCCAGATTTTCCTCCCTTCCCATTTCCCAATAGCCCTGCCTTGTCTGAAGCTCTGCAACAACTTGGACAGATCTGTGGGATGACAATGGGCACGCACAATGGTTCATTCAACCACATTCCCCCGAGCCACCGATTATTTTTGCACTGTTCTCCCAACAAGGAAGCCTTTAGTCAGATCATGCACGGGATGATCACGTTCCATTGAACCATTCAGCAGTTCAATGTACGGAATGCGCTGCATAAACTGCACTGCCTTGTGCAGGAGCCCCGGGGAAAGTCAGAAAACCCATGGTCAGGATCGAAACCCGCCATGACATTCGTGACTGTCCTGCCATGCAGCGACTAAGCCCACTACGCCAAGCTGACCCCCAGGGCTGACAACACTAACGTATTGACAGTGATACACAAGCAATTGACCAAGTCTACTTCTGTCACGCCACATCTCTCTTTCTCAGGCACAAATCTCCAAGTGGACAATGAAACGTATGGGACTCTACTTCCCTAGCTATTTGTTAGCGGAGGCTTCATTGCTGCAGACTTGCTGGAAGTGGGTAAAATGGGGTCTAATTAGCCCATATAACCTTGATCATTTTCACTACCTTGTAAAAATGGGGAAGGCACACTTGACTCTTCATTTCATCGTGCATATAGAGCCACTAGCTGTATTTATGACAAATCTGTGCAAGCCTTAATGTTTAATTTACCAGCTAATCAGCACCACCAATCTCACCGCGACCGCACATTCAGTGTGTCAGACAGCCAGCAGCACATGTGACCTCAACCATACTGAAGCAGTGTGTCCTGCTATGTGTTTGCCCCCACTGTCCTCCAGAAGATTCAGCCCAGGTGGTGGCAGCACACAGTGGCCCTAGGAGCAGCAGAACAGGCCATCCTCACGGTAAACAACGACAGCACATCGGGAAACGTGTTTGGGCTGCATCGCCTCAGCAGCGTCAACCAGATGTAGCATGCGAGTGCTGTTACTTTAATTTATTCAGTGTCACTATATTTGATGTGCTATCTTAAGCTGTACCCTTCACGTGTAGATTTTGCATCTCAAATAAATTCCTTAATTTCAAAGGGAGGAGCAGCTGATACATTACTCTGGTTATTATGTGGCTTATGTTGATCAGAACAAACTGAAATCCTTCCAACAGGAATATTTAAAGCATTGGGGGATGTTCACTTGGCACAAAATATATAAATGGCATCCTTTTGTATTGAATTTTTATTTTTATTTTAAACAAAAAATACAATCAAGATATTCTTTTTCAGCTGGGCCCTGTGTACAGCAACTTAAAGGAACACTCTAGACCCCTAAACACCCCCAAATCATGTTTTTCCACACGACAGACAAATAACAACTACTAAATGTGTTTTGTAATTTAAAAGTCAGCCAACGTAAGAATCCAAATTGCACTACAGTACAATTACCTATTTTACATCATCATAGTGTTTTTAAAATATATTGCTAGATTCAGAGGAGGCCTTTGATTGACTTCTTGATCTTTATTTGTCCCGCCCCTGAAAGTAGTTGATTAGAGAATAAAACTTCCAGAGTGAGTTGGAAAGTATGTTTTTCTTTGCTTGCATTCTTCCATTAAATACATAAATAAAAAGAGTTAGAAAGTTTTTTTCTTTCAAAAAGGGCTAGTGTAAGTGACAAAATACCAGAAAAGCTGGACGATGTCAACTTTGATCAAGTATTATTGAATGTTAATATACAGCCATACATGTTTGAGCTGGAATACAGCGATTAAGAAATAATGGCAGGAGATATATAGGGTAAATCAAGTCACTGCAGCCGCTGATTTGGAAGTGGCCACCATTGAGTTATTGAGCCATGGACCTACTCGCACTGGTGGTAAATCTGTGGGAGCTGCCCAGCAATGGCAACAGAGATAGAAAGTGTTTGTTGTACAGAATGGGACAGGGATACATTGTTGCTTTAATCCATCTCCAACCAAGAAGATGATTACATTTGTTTGTCAGATCGTCCGAGTTTCACATGGACCGATGTGTATGGAAACCTTCACATATCCCAAAAATGAACTGGAAAAACCAGCTGGGCCTAACACTAGCCAAGGTAAGGTCAGAGCTGGTTAGCATAATCTAGTGTGTAAAATTTATCAATGACAGAATATTGCTGCCCGATTGTATTAGTGAAGGATACTGTGAATAGCAGTAAAGAGCTCAAGACGAAGTCAATCAACTTAGGAGTAGCCGAGGTAAGGTCGGACCCGGTTAGCATGATCTAGTGTGTATTGTTTGTGTATATACTTGGATGAACGCAACATAAAATAAAAAAATATTGTAGACAGCATATTGCTGTCTTTATGAATTGGAGCTAACTAGGTGGTATAGCTGACGATCGACTTCGGAGGATTTAGTACACAATTGTATTAGTGATGGGTACGGTGAATAGCTAACCACAGGCTTCTCAAAGCATTTGTCAAAGATCGTTTATGAAACACACAAAATGCACTCTTGGTTGTTCTCTGATACATTTGGCTGAGAGACACAACCATTGTAAATCATCTATGGTATCATTTGTGTATACTTCCTTAAGAAACTGATTTACCTTGGAATGGTCCTAAAAAAATATCAATAACAACATGAGGGACATTGCAATCAAAATCAGGTTTCTCTAACTCTTAATGAACACAAAGAATCTATAAGCCCAACCTGTCTTTTTGTAACCACAGATTTTCTAATTTAGTTTTGAGGTAAGGTCATTTGGAAATGTATGAAGTAAAGACTTATATACAGTGCATCCAGAAAGTATTCACAGGGCTTCACTTTTTCCACATTTTGTTCTGTTCCAGCCTTATTCCGAAATGGAATTAATAAATTTTTCCTTCATAATGTTACAAACAACACCCTATAATGACAATGTGAAAGAAGTGTGTTTGAAATCTTAGCAAATTTATTAAAAATAAAAATGAATAAAGCGCATGTACCTAAGTATTCACAGCCTTTGCCATGACACTCAAAATTGAGCTCAAGTGCATCCCGTTTCCACTGATCATTTTTGATGTTTCCACAACCTGATTAGAGTCCACCTCTGGTAAATTCGGTTGATTGGACATGATTTGGAAAGGCACAAACCTGTCTATATAAGGTCCCACCATTAACAATACATGTGCACAAAGCACAAGCCATGAAGTCTTAATGAATTGTATTTCATATAGTGTCTACAAGGCCCAGCCAACTAAATTGTGCAAATGATAATGATGTATGTGGAAGTTCACACAAGTTCTAAAGCATATAGCTTTACACATAAAATATTGCCTCTAGAAGAGTGAGGATCTGAATATTCTCCGGATACATAGAGTGACATTCATTGTGAAAAGTGTTGAAAAAAATTAGGAGGGCTTGCATTAAGGGAAGGGAGGTAATATTCATGTTTGAGTCATAATCTGACTGATATTCCAGATACACCTTATTTAACCTGTCACATAATTGTCAACCTCTTGACAAATGAATAAGTTGTGCTTGTTCAGCCCTACAATAAACCTTTGACAGCCAAGGGGAGGTTGGAGGAACATTGGCCTCTCTCCAAACTGTACCATTAACTATGTTTACTGACATTTAGCAGACACTTATCCAGAGTAATTTCATGGTAGGGACTTCATAATTCCCTTCCTGTTTCCAGGTTTGCAGTTGAGGAACTGAAGCAAGCTCAAGTGTGTTGTTTGGATCACAGCCTTCCAGGGGCGGACTGAAACAATAATTCAGCCTGGGAATTTGACTCCATCCCAGGCCACCCTGTTCATGCGGTCTGTAAATTTTGTAGGCTAACCCTATTTGTTAATTTAACTGCTACCAAACCTGTTATAAATTTGGCCACTATGTTTATCTGGGAATAAAGTTGTCCACATTACAAACTACACACATTTGGGACTGACCAACAAGTACCATATCTGAACACTGAGTTTTAGTTTTAGTCTTTTGACTAAAATATTTATGTTAGTAATTTATTTTAACTTATTAAAATATTAGTTATTATTAGTTGACAAAAACTTCATCATTTTCATCTTCAACATGCAGTGCACATATTTTTATTTACACTGACAAGCCAAAATAGTGGCAAAATAGGTGAAGCATATAACGTTGATCATCTCCTAACAAGGGTATATGCCAAGGTCTGGGTATGTTAGATGGTAACAGTTTTTGTAGTCAATGTGTTGGATGCAGGAGAAATGGGCAGAAAGGTCTGAAGCAACTTTGACAAGAGCCAAATTATTATGGCCAGACAACTGAGTCAGAGCATCTTGAAATGGCAAGGCTTGTGGGGGATTCCCAGTCAGCAGTGATAAGTACCTATCAACAGTGGTCTGAGGGACAAACCACAAACTGGTGAAAGGGTGTTATGTGCCCATAGCTCATCAATGCACATATGAACCCTGTTTACTTTTTAAGACTTTGTAGAACAATTTATGCTTAAACTAATGTCATCGTTAATCTGTGGATATATCTTACTAACCCCTTTTTTCATTGAAACTTGTGTTTGCAATAATATCGTTTTCATATAAGTAACTGATAGTTCTCTTGTCACAACATGTAGAAATAACTCCATAGTTTAGCTACTTGTTATTTTGGATGTTCTATTCCTCATTAGGTAACATATCAACAATATAAAAATCCTGTAAGAACATTCTAGTATACTGGATTGGTTCCTATGCAAATCCTTTACAAAAAAGCCCAAAAGATTCCTATAAGATAGCTTCTTAAAACCATTTTAATCAGTTATGAGTCCTATTGAACAATTGAAAGTGTTTCAGTCAGTCTGACATTAGCTAAGTTGGTAAAACTTCAGTCAACTACATGCAAACAGCTGCAAGTCATATTATTGTCAGTTTGCTATCCTATTTGAAATAGGTATTGAATTCAGAAAACACTGGCAACGTTAGTTATCTGGAACCAGCAACATAGTAATACAACTCCCGCACTTTGTCTGCCCCAGAAGCAACTGACTCTAGCCATAATGATTGGTACAGGACAGAGCGTTCTGTTTCTCGCACATACAGTTGCATGCAAAAGTTTAGGCACCCCTGACAATTTCCATGATTATCCTTTATAAATAATTGGGTGTTGGATAAGCAATTTCATTTTGATCTATCAAATAACTGAAGAACACAGTAATAGTAAAATGAAGTTTATTGAATGAACAGAAAATGTGCAATATGCATCAAAACAAAATTAGACAGGTGCATAAATTTGGACACCCCAACAGAAATATTACATCAATATTTAGTTGAGCCTCCTTTAGCAAAACAGCCTCTAGACGCTTCCTATCGCCTGTAATGAGTGTCAGGATTCTGGATGAAGGTATTTTGGATCATTCCTCCTTGCAAAACTTCTCCAGTTCAGTTAGTTTTGATGGTTGCCGAGCATGGACAGCCCACTTCAAATAACCCCACAGAATTTCAATGATATTCTGGTCTGGGGACTGGGATGGCCATTCCAGAACATTGTACTTGTTCCTCTGTATAAATGCCAGAGTAGATTTTGAGCAGTGTTTTGGGTCGTTGTCTTGTTGAAATATCCAGCACCGGCGTAACTTCAACTTTGTGTCTGATTCCTCTAAATTATTCTCAAATATCTGCTGATATTGAGTGGAATCCATGCAACCCTCAACTTTAACAAGATTTCCAGTACCAGCACTGGCCACACAGCCCCACAGCATGATGCAACCTCCACCAAATTTTACTGTGGGTAACAAGTGTTTGTCTTGGAACACTGTGTTCTTTATCCGCCATGCATAACTCCTCTTGTTATGACCAAATAACTCCATCTTTGTTTCATCAGTCCACAGCACCTTCTCACCATCCTTTGCTTTTGCCTCTCTGATATTTTACTCGGCCTGCTACTTCTGGCATTAACAACAACTGTGCCTGTGGTCTTCCATTTCCTCAATATGTTCCTCATACTGACAGAATAAATCTCTGCAATACCTTTTTGTAGCCTTCACTTAAACCATAATGTTGAACAATCTTTGTTTTTAGGCCATTTGAGAGTTGTTTTGAGGCCCCCATTTTGCCACTCTTCATTTTCTCCTGATTGGATGCACCTCTCTATGAAGTTCAAGGCTTAATGAGCTCACCAAAACAATTGTCTGTTACAATTAATCAGTGCTAGGTAGTTACAGGTATTCAAATCAACAAAATGACAAGGGTGCCCAAATTTATGAACCTGTCTAATTTCGTTTTGATGTTTTGATATTTGATATTTGACATATTTGATATGTTTTGATATTGTACATTACCTGTTAATCCAATATACCTCATTTCATTACCAAAAAATTACTGTGTCCTTCAGTTATTTGATAGATCAAAATGAAATTGCTTATCCAAACACCCAATTATGTATAAATTAAAATCTTGGAAATTTTGCATACGACTGTATGTGGCCCATAACGTGAGCTACAAGGTAATGGAGCCTTTTATACATTGTTTTGTTTCTATAGAAATTTACAATGGACAAATATTCTTTAAATGCTTCAGATGTACAGCTATTCACTGTCAAATTGATGCCAAAATGCATGGCAGTCTATGGAATGCTAGCGGAAGTTGATGGCTTGTTAGCCTCAGGATCTCCTGTTAAGAGGTACGCTTTCCGGATGCTCACTTTCCCCCTTGGATGCATCATCTCTAATGCACTCTCTCACTTCCGAAATCAGGGTAATTTTGAGACAGTGTACACTGTTCTCAAAAATCTCAATTGAAAAAACGTTGTTCTCTACAG
The DNA here is from genome assembly GCA_016801145.1 of Umbra pygmaea. Lineage (NCBI taxonomy): Eukaryota > Metazoa > Chordata > Actinopteri > Esociformes > Umbridae > Umbra > Umbra pygmaea. The sequence continues at coordinate 17,497 of JACXGM010010572.1, read as the reverse complement.
TAAGTAAGGGTTATAAGACATCCATTATATTAAATATTAATTTCTTTCAAACAAATAACTTGGCCTGGCTACATTAATATGTATGGCTATATTCCAGGGTAAAACATGTGGAAAGTAAAAATGCAATGCATATGCATAACTGTATGTTATAAGAGTTTTTTGCTTGCATGCTTCACAACTTTACTTTGTCCATATAGTTTCGGTTGCAGAGGCAGTTGTGTAAACAAAAACAACTGTCACCTCACTGTATTATAGCAGTCCTATTAGCAGAATCTGATCAGGCCAAATAAATTACCATATGTGTGTATATTTTTGCACTGTACCTCATATGTACCATACCGTGACCCTCAAACAGCAATACATACCATACCGTGGGTTAGGCGTACCGTTACACCCCTAATACCCAGGTCTTCACATCAACTGCAGTGTCCATCATCTCATCGATACCAATTTGGTTTGGGTCTGCCTGCCCCCTGTAGATGTACACTGTGACATACTGTACTGTCCTCAGAAAGACCAATTGCCTGTTACCTTCCCTAGATCCGGGCCCTACATGAGCTCTGAGTTTATAATCTCTTGACAAAGCAATGAGACAGCTGTAGTGTGTGCCAGTTGGTCGTAAATCTGTTTTCACCCATAGACAATGTTAGACGCAGGTAATATGGTGCCCCAAATAATAAGAGGACTTTGCGAAAAACATAAAACATGTTCCCCCAATATTAAACTCACTCGCCATGGTCCATAGAACATCTCTACGTATAATACAATTAGTGATTTATGGCAACCAAGATGAATGAGGTGCAGTCAGCAGCACTCAGTTTTCAAGAGGAGCAGAACACAAATGAAATATAAAAGTAGAGATTCACTGGGTTTCTTTCTGTACAGTCTTTTTTCTTATTAGCTACAGTATGTTTAGTGTTGACTGAGACTAAGCTGTTTTAATTTGTGTTTCTTTTGCCATTTCAAGGTAAAGGGTAATTGTGTTCTATTTCACCCTGAATGTGCTTGAGACCAACTGCCACATGCTCAGCAAGAATAATGCTACAGCAAGACTGTGGTGTGTTCTGCAGGAAGAATGATAATGATTGTGATATGTTAAGCAGGAGGAATGATAATGAATGTGAAATGTTCAGCAAGAAGAATGATAATGACTGTGATGTGTTCAGCAGGACGAATGATAATGATTGGGTATGTTAAGCAGGAGAAATGATAATGACTGAGATGTGTTCAGCAGAAATAATGATAATGGGTGTGATGTGTTCAGCAGGAGGAATGATAATGATTGAGATGTGTTTAGTAGTAAGAATGATCATGGGTGTGGTGTGTTGAGCTAAAAAAGAACAATAATGACTGTAATGTGATCAGTAGGAAGATTGATAATGACTATGATGTGTTTAGTAGGAAAAATGATAATGACTGAGATGCATTCAGCAGGAAGAGTGATAATGATAGTGATGTGTTCAGCAGGAAGAATAATAATGACTGAGATGTGTTTATCAGGAAGAATGATAACGACAGAGATGTGTTCAGCAGGAGGAATAATAATGAGTTTATATGTTTACCAGGACAAACAATAATGACTTAGATGTTTTCAGCAGGAGGAATGATAATGACTGTGATGTGTTCATCAAGAAGAATGATAATGACTATGATGTGTTCAGCAGGAAAAATTATAATGACTGAGATGTATTCAGCAGGAAGAGTGACAATGACGGAGATGTGTTCAGCAGGAGGAATAATAATGGCTTTGATGTTTTCAGCAGGAGGAATGATAATGACTATGATGTGTTCATCAAGAATAATGATAATGGCTATGTTGTGTTCAGCAGGAGGAATAATAATGCTTTTATGTGTTCACCAGGACAAACAATAATGACTTTGATGTTTTCAGCAGGTGGAATGATAATGACTGTGATGTGTTCATCAAGAAGAATGATAATGACTGGAATGTTTTAAGCAGGAGGAATAATAATGCTTCTATGTGTTCACCAGGACAAACCATAATGACTTTGATGTGTTCAGCAATAGAATTAATAATGGCTGTGATGTTCTTAGTACAACAATGTTAATGGCTATGATGTGTTCAGCAGGAGGAATGGTAATGAATGAGATGTGGTCAGCGGAAAGAATGATAATGACTCAGAATTTTTCAGCAGGAAGAATGATCATTAGTGTGGTGTGTTTAGCAAGAAGAATGCTAATGACTGTATTGTGTTCACCAGGACAAACAATAATGACTTTGATGTTTTCAGCAGGAGGAATGATAATGACTTTTATGTGTTCAACAGCAAAAATGATAATGACTGAGATGTATTAAGCAGGAAGAGTGACAATGATGGAGATGTGTTTAGCAGGAGGAATAATAATGACTTTGTGTTCACCAGGACAAACAATAGACTTTGATGTTTTCAGCAGGAGGAATGATAATGACTGTGATGTGTTAAGCAGGAGGAATGATAATGCATGTGATGTGTTCAGCAATAGAAATAATAATGGCTGTGATGTTTTTAGTTCAAAAAATGTTAATGGCTATGATGTGTTCAGCAGGAGGAATGGTAATGAATGAGATGTGGTCAGCGGAAAGAATGATAATGACTGTGGTGCGTTCAGTAGGAAGAATTATAATGACTGTAATGTGTTCATCAGGAAGAATGATAATGGCTGTTATGTGCTCAGCAGCATGAATGATAATGACTGAGATTTGTTTAGCAGGAAGAATGATAATGACTGTGATGGGTTCAGCAGAAAGAATGATAATGACTGTGATGTGTTCAGCAGGAAGAATAATCATGGCTGTGATGTGTTCATTACGAAGATTGATAATGGCAATGATGTGTTCAGCAGGAGGAATGATAATGACTGTGATGTTTTCATCAGGACGAATTATAATGACTGTGATGTTTTCAGCCAGAATAATGATAATGGGTGTGGTGTGTTCAGCAGGAAAAATTACAATGACTGTGGTGTGTTCATCAAGAAGAATGATGATGAGTGTGTTGTGTTCAGCAGGAAGAATAATAATGTCTACAATGTGTTTAGCAGGAGGAATGATAATTATTGAGATATATTCATCAGGAAGAATGATAAAACTTTGATGTGTTCAGCAGGAGAAAATATAATGACGGAGATGTATTCAGCAGGACAAAAAATAATGACTTTGATGTTTTCAGCAGGAGGAATGATAATGACTGTGATGGGTTCATCAAGAAGAATGATAATGACTCAGATGGGTTCAGTAGGAAAAATTATAATGACTGAGATGTATTCAGCAGGAAGAGTGACAATGACAGAGATGTGGTCAGCAGGAGGAATAATAATGACTTCATGTGTTCACCAGGACAAACAATAATGACTTTGATGTTTTCAGCAGGAGGAATGATAATGACTATGACGGGTTCATCAAGAAGAATGATAATGACTAGGATGTTTTAAGCAGGAGGAATGATAATGACTGTGATCTGTTCAGCAATAGAAATAATAATGGCTTTGATCTTTTTAGTACAAAAATGTTAATGGCTATGATGTGTACAGCAGGAGGAATGGTAATGAATGAGATGTGGTCAGCGGAATGAATGATAATGACTGAGAATTGTTCAGCAGGAAGAACGATCATTAGTGTGGTGTGTTTAGCAAGAAGAATGATAATGACTGTGTTGTGAACGTCAGGAAGAATGATAATGACTGAGATGTATTCAGCAGGAAGAGTGATAATGACTGTGTGTTCATCAGGAAGAATGATAATGGCTGTTATGTGCTCTACAGGAGGAATAATAATGACTGAAATTTATTCAGCAGGAAGAATGATAATGACTGTGAGTGATGGGTTCAGCAGGAGGAATAATAATGACTTTGTGTTCACCAGGACAAATAATAATGACTTTGATGGTTTCAGCAGGAGGAATGATAATGCATGTGATGTGTTCATCAAGATTAATGATAATGACTATGATATGTTCAGCAGGAAAAATGATAATGACAAATGTATTCAGCAGGAAGAGTGACAATGACGGAGATGTGTTCAGCAGGAGGAATAATATTGACTTTGTGTTCACCAAGACAAACAATAGACTTTGATGTTTTCAGCAGGAGGAATGATAATGACTGAGAGTTGTTCAGCAGGAAGAATGATAATGGCTATGATGTGTTCAGCAGGAAGAATAATCTTGGCTGTGATGGGTTTAGTTGGAAGAATGAAAATGGCTATGATGGGTTCAGCAGAAAGCATGATAATGGCTATCATGTGTTGAGAAGGAGGAATGATAATGACTGTGATGGGTTCAGCAGGAAGAATTATATAACTGTGATGTGTTCATCAGGAAGAATGATAATGACTGTGATGTGTTCATCGGGAAGAATAATAATGGCTATGATGTGTTCAGCAGAATGAATCATAATGACTGTGATGTGTTCAGCAAGCAGAGTGATAATGGTTGATGTGTTCAGCAGGAAGAGTGAGAATGACTGTGGTGTGTTTAGCAGGTAAAATTATAATGTCTGTGATGTGTTCAGAAGTAAGAATGATAATGAATGTGATGGGTTCAGCAGGAAGAATTATAATGGGAATGATGTGTTCAGCCAGTGGAATGGTAATGACTGAGATTTGTTCAGCAGAAAGGAATGATAATGACTGTGATGTGTTCAGCTGGAAGAATGATAATGGCTATGATGGGTTCAGCAGAAAGAATGATAATGGGTAGGATGTGTTCTGCCGGTGGAATGGTAATGACTGAGATGTGTTCAGCAGGAAGAATGATAATGACTGCGGTGTGTTCAGCAGGAAGAATGATAATGACGGTGGTGTGTTCAGCAGGAGGAATGATAATGACTGTGGTGTGTTCAGCAGGAAGTGCTACCTGGCCACATACTGTCTGTGTTAGTATGGACTGTAGTGTTGGGTCAGACTGTCGTTTGACTTTAGTCCTACTGTATGTTTTCACTTGAAAATCTCTGGTCAATGAAAGGCCACCCTCTATATAAACCCGATCATACCAGGTGTTCATACCAGGTAAAGCTGGCTGTTTGGACACTCCAAAGTGTTGATGATGTGTTAATGAATGGGGTATTCATTACAACATATCCTGTTTCATCACCTGTCAAGTTTTACTATTTCCTCACTATATTTACTATTTCTTCACTATATTTACATAAACTGTACACATTGGTTCCTTCCCAGTGGCTGGACTGAAAGTGGTCAGCCTGTGTTTGTTCTTAGTAAAATTGGATTAAGAAAATAAAGTGTGACGCTATCAAATTTCATTTTCCTACAACATTTTATAGGAGATTGCTGCTGAAGTCACACATTAAAAATCTCCCCTTGAGAAATATACTGATTCACTGACCATGAAGGAAAGTCACAGTCAATTGGCAGCATATATTGAAATGTAATACATTTCTTCCTTGTGTTAAATTGTTCATCAACACATACAACTTTTAGATAAGAAAAATTAAGATTTATTCGTTACTGAACCCACTGCTGGAAATGGAAATGCTGCTCTGTGGAATTAAGTGATTTTGGTGATTAATTAACTAGTTTTGGTCAGAAGCACAATGATGCAATAGATTTTGTTGCTTTCCATTTCTACTTGGCTGCTTACTCAGAATATATAATAAATCCCGAACCAACCCCTACAGCCTACCCCCTTGTGTTGATGATGAAACTCTAGAGTGACTTTCCCCAGAGTTGCTAGGGGTTTAGTAAACGCATCAACTTTGGGACGTACCCCTGACTTGACTGCTACACTTAATGTTCAACTATTAATTTATAAAATAAGAATGCATTTCTAATTTTCAAATCCCTCCTATCTGTAAACATCAAATTAACATAATTAACCACATTTTGACATATTTTGTTTTATGTGTCAACATATAATATTTTTTTGCAAAATTGTGCATGCTCAAAATTAACCAGTTGCATTATGGGAGTCTACTTCCTTAGCCACTTGTTAGCAAAGCCTGCATTGGTGCACACTCGTTGGTAATGGGTATCGGAGGGTCTAATTAGCCCCTACACCCTTGATCCTTTTCGCTCCCTTAGTTTTGGGCTATGGAGGACCAAGTCTGACAAAATAAGAAATAAATATATAAATAAATAAATGCTCAAAAAATAAATAAGCATACAATTATTTGCACAATAAATACAGTAAATAAATAAATCTAGGCAGTAATTAAATTATACAATGAGACATTAATGTATATATTTATTTTAATTAGCTTCTTTATTTATTTACCTTTGTAATAATTGCCTTATTTATTTATTGTCCTTGGGCAGACCAATGGGCAGACGTTTTCCCCCTTAGACACAGCCCCTTCTCATTTGCATAATGAGGCAGAAATGCATACAGAAATGTAAATATGACAGGTAGAAATAAATATTGTTGAAGTAATAAATAGGGTAAAAAAATACAAAGGAAGAATAAAACAGAAAAAAATACTATATTATAATAAACACATAAATAAAATCATTATAAATAAAATTATAACGGACAATAAATAAATAAGGTAATTATTACAAAGGTGAATAAATAAAGAAGCTAATTAACAGAGATATATACATTAATGTGTCATTGTATAATTTAATTACTGCCTAGATTTATTTATTTACTGTATTTATTGTGCAATTAATTGTATGATTATTTATTTTTTGAGCATTTATTTATTTATTTCTTATTTTGTCAGACTTGGTCCTCCATATTGGGCTACGCAAATGGCGGAGGCGCATGTTAATGGGGAGGGTGGAGTGGACTGTTTAAGACTTAGCCATAGATGTAGCCAGGCAAGGCTCACTGCTGTTGACTAGATGAGTTCAGAGCAATGACAGTATACAAGATGGACAAACCTTGCCATTCATTCCTATGGAGAGAACGTGAAGTCAATTAGAAGCACTTTTTCTGTGATAGCCGAGCGAACTGCGCAGCCTCAAGCTGAGCGGGATGACATAGATGTGACGTGAGCAATGTCTCCGAAAGTTGGAATTCTTATCTTAGCCATGCCAAGAGGTTAAATAAAAATAAATAAAAGAGAAATCTGAATCATGTCGAATCTTGCCTCTTGCAGAGAAAGGAGAGCGTGAGCAGGAGTTGGCCATGAGCATAGGAGCAGGACCAACTTTTGGTAAATATTCTGATTAATTATTTTATCATTTTGACTGTATGCCTCCACGTCTCCTGATTTCCTGCGAGCTTCTCCTGGATTTTACAGTAACTTCTCTACTGTGCGACAGTAAGTCGCGTGGTTATGACACAATAGTTTGCATATTTTCACAAAAACGGCTGCTACGGAGCCATAACGTGAGATACAAGGTAATGGAGCTTTTTGTATACTGTCTTGTTTCTTTAGAAATTAAGAAATTTATAGAGTCTTTCGACATTTCAGATGTAAATTTATTCGCTGTCAAAGTGAACCCTAAAATGAATGGAATGCTAATGTAAGGTGATAGCCAGGTAGCATCAGAATCCACCGAGATCTGCTTCAACTTCCGGGTGTAAACCTACCCCCTTGGTTCGGAGCAAGGGGGTAGGCTTAGAGATGGAAGTTGAAGGAAACATGGGCTTAGCAGCCAACGGTGGAACTGCACCCCCTGTGGCCCAAAAATACTTTTCCCCATAGACTTTCATGATGAAAGATACTTCTATATTTCAGCGGATCATTTTTTGGGGGGTACATCAACTTACCCGCCCAAACACTTAAAGGGTCCTTGTATAAAACGTCAGGTTGTAAACATTTTTTAACATTCCCTAGTAGCCGAATCCAGAGTTATTAAAGTAGGCATGATGAACGGGCAGGGTTGCTACTGGTTGCTATGACAACACAAACAAACTGTTGCTAGTGCTCATGTCCATTGGACCATTGCTACCGGTTGATCGAGAACACAATTTGTTGCTAGTGCGCATGTCCGTTGGGCCGCACAATGCAGAAGATCTGGGTATTTTGAAGCTCCATGTTTGCTTCATGCGCTTTTGAGCAACTTTCATTGGAATAAATGGGGCTTCGTGCCAAAGGCGCCATCCAGTTCTCTTAATACATCCATGGTTCAGAGTCAGATCAACAAGCAACATCCTAAACATCACCATGTTCCCTATTTAGAGCGCCACTACATTAACAACCATAGGAAAGTAGTGCATGTCTCTTGGGACTCATATTAGAAAAATAGCAGACATGACACAGGTGTAGAGTTATATACATTTATTCGTTATCCTGCATTTGCTAGTAGACCGAATGGGGAACAATGCTGTTTTATCGCTACAGAAGTGTTGACATAGATGTACCTGGCAAAGTGTTCCATGGTCACGTGATTGTTCCGACTTCTAACATGCATGCAAAGATAATGTCAAACAGTCTGCAGCTGGGAGGGATGTCTACAGAATAGTATGTTCTTTAAAAAAGGATCAGTTAATGAAATAAAAACAAAATCCCACAAAAAGTAAGAGGCGGAGTTACATATCAACATGAGGAACAAACAATGTAGCATTTTGTGTAAAAGGAGTGGGAGTGAGTTCAATAATATTATGCATGGATGACAAACAACAATTCATCCATTCATAACCATTCTCTTGTAGAAAATAAAAACACACTTTTATACCTTTTCCATGTTAACAATATTATAAATGATAAAGCTATGGGAAAATACTGCACAGTTCTTCTGCTGATAGCTCACAGAGTTAAATCCAGCATTCTCAGACAGTCCCACCCACTGCCATATGTCCCCAATGGCTCCCTAAGACCGTGCATAGTGCTCTAGACAAAAGCTTTGCACTATCTAGGAAATAGGATGCTATTTCAGTTTTCCTCTATCTGTTGACCACCTAGAAAGAGCATTCTAAATTGTAGCATCAACTCAGCCTTGATGCTTTGACATTCTACCTGTGAAGCAAAGTCACATGAAGACATGACCAAAGATACAGGACATGTAGATTAATATTCCCTCAAAATCATTAGTCGAAAGCATACTGAAGCTAGCCACTGTGTTTTGATGTGGTATAGTACGGACAGAAAACATAGACATATTTTTTCATGATCTCTTACATTTATCGGCATGGTTAAAAAAATATATGTAAAAAATAATAATAATAAAAAAGGGCTTTCTGGAAGTCTGGTGATAGGAGACAGATGACATTTCACTGCCAGTTGAATAGGATTAACAAAATCAAAACTCTCATCAATATCAGGGTGGTCTGGGCAAAAACTAGAACAACTCAATGTGCTTGTGTGTGTGTTGCCAGTATTTTAACCAGTGACTATCATTGGGACAACCCATTGTCTATGTGTACAGAGGAATACTTCAGAGAGCAAGGGAAGTTACCACTGGCAATAGTACCTAAACCCACACTTATATAAGAATTTCTGATCCCAAACGGGCATTCTCATTTATAAACTGCTGTCTCACTTCACCCGAGGACCACTGTCATTTATAAACATGGTCTTCCCCAACTAGGCTATAGCGTAGGAATACTGTCCCATGCTGCAACCCAGAACAGGCTCCCTTGATGCACCCTGACACTATTCCAATTAACTATACTCCCTTGAGTAATTTACTGACTTCTGATTGGCCTTGCTTCAGTAAAAGCCAATCAGAGCAATCGATTCACCAAGAGCTCTCCAAGAGACATCTCTCTCTGTTTGCATGTCTCTCGCTTTCAGCTATATGCATATTTAGATTACAGAAGACACCATGGACCTTGCACCTGATTTCAGTGTTCCTTTTTCTCCTGCTGGAGGACGATGGGGTGACGATGGGGCTGTACGAAATCCAGGCAGTACTGCTGCTCCCAAGTAACCAAAACATGAATGTGGATACATCAACATTATCTTTGAAGTGTTACACACTAGCCAGGAACTAGCTGACTATTAACCAATAAATGAAGATAGATAATAAGTGTATCCAATTGAAACATCTGAGAGTTTATAGAGACGACCTGAGAACACAATAATACTATTTGTATCTATTACTTAAAGACCTGATTTTTATACCTATAAAAATTAGAATTTTCTGTACAGCGCTGTAATATGAACAAAGCCAAATGACTTGTCACCTTCTCGTAAACACTGCTGTTCTGAAAAGGCATGCGTCATTTTTGACCACCGTTATGGTAGGTACATTGTGGTCGTGCTTCTTGATTTTGGTTTAGAAAAAATATAATCATTCTTAACATTAATTCACAAAAATCATAAAAAACCTTCATTTGTTAGTTGGTGGCCATTGAAAATAAATAAATAAATAAATACCATTGATCTTCTGTTGTTTTTTTTTGTGAATACTAAAAACAAAACTTATGATAACTCTGAAAACCCTATTCCAAAGCATAATGTACTGTAATTAGAAGACAATTTATATCTGTCTTTGTAGTATGACTGACAACATGGCTAGCCACACCACTGTTATTTTATGATGTTAAATTCTCAGTTTAAATTGTGATTTCAGTATAGTGGCCAGTAGTAGCACTGCCATTTCATTATACAGTATATTAAAGGTAATTCTTCTGAAAAATACAATTGTAGTTTCCACCTGTACACTAAAAAATGCATAAAAAAAAGGTAAAGTGCCACACTTCTTGGCCTGCATAGTTTACAGAATGATGCTTTACACTTTACGTTTCCTTCTCTTTAACTCTCATTTCTGTCTCATTCTGCTATTCAATGAGTCTTCCCAACGTACGAGGGCCAACAGACCTCTGATCAGATCATCCATCTGTTCATTAGCCCTCTCTCTCTGCTTATCTCTGTACCGTTGAGATGTACTGTATGTGGCTGTATTAAGCGCAACAATATTTGATATCATTATTACTACACTCAGCCAAGTGCCATGCCAAAGCGATGTATTATGAATCCAGCAGTTAATTAGAAGAAAAGGCAACATAAAAATAAGTTTTGGTGATAAATAAAGCGAAAAAGTAGAAATAAAACTTTGGGTTTTAAAGTTTGATATTTTTCACGGTTTAAAACTCAATCATGGAAGGTCTAAGACACTAGAATCAATACAAAGATAAAGATATGTTAATAAATAATAACAGGATCAGAATAATAGTAATAATATTAAACAATAGTATATAATTCAGTAATGATATCAGAAAGACGCTAAGGATATTACAACTCAATGATGGTAATACAGACAAATAACTGCCATACATATTCAGTGGTAATGTTGTTGAGCAGCTATGGACAGACTGATGTTAAGCATGATATGCTTACTATTTTGGTCCTCAGAAAGTATGAATAATACTTTAGGATTTTTACAATGACATACTATCATTGGTTGCTTCCAAAATGGCACCCAACATTCTCCTTTAACCAGAACTTATTAGGGATTTCATTGTCATCATGGGGTTCTGGTCAAAAGTAGTGGACTATATAGATAGAAAAGTGCCATTTGGGACGCACAATGCTTCTCTAAGGGAATAACTACTTTTTAATAGCATATGTAAGATATAAGTATTAAAGATCTATTGGGTATTACCTCACCCACTGACCTACAATAATGCCTATCTTATCTAATTGTAGGCTTATTATTTTTTAATTTCTTAATTCGTAAGAGCTACATTTAGACGTACACATATTAGCTGATGTCTAAGATTAAAGAATATATTGTATGATATTTTGATGGAATCAACAAACCTAAATATTTTTTTTCTATGTTTCCTTGTGTTGGCTGCTAAATCCAAGCTAATATAGATACCTATATTCATTACATTTCACTAGCGACTTTGTTTGTCTTCACTATTGACAGCTTTTGCCAACTACTGCTATACTCAAGAGTGGAAGATATATTTTTTCAGATGAGTATTCTTATTATTAAGTGTAAGGTATGTTGATCATGACAACATTCAATTTAAAACCCCAAACCATTGACAATGCAAATGAAGACAATAGTGTGAACAACATTACAGTTCATACATACCGTAATCTCATCATGAACACAAAAACATTTTCATCATGTATTTTTTACACATTGCAGAAGTTCATGATATGTTTGTTATAGGTGGCTACGTTGCAACACTCAGTGTGTTTTCCAAATGGCACCCTATTCCCTGTATAGTGCACTATGTTTGCACTAGAAAAGTGATAGGTTGTCATTTAGGAAACATGTTCTGTTTCCTCATGTTCATTTTCCCATTCTCTTCACATTGGGAATATGTGCACATTTCAGCCAATGTGGAATTCTTCGGCCTTTTTTCCTGTGCATTTTCATTATATTTACAGTTGAGCGCTTTGAGTAAATTAAGCACCGTAAAATGTACTTTTAATACATGCTTTTTAAAGATAAGTCCATCTGTGCATTTCTCAGTGTTGCTAGAAAAAAAAGAAACAAGGTTCAGATATATACATCAGGATCAAAAATGTCCTCTTCATACTTTGAAAAAGTATCTGTGTTAGTACAAGTGTCTCATCTTGAGCCACCACCACTACCTCATGTACTTTCCACCTGGTCTGCATGTTGGCTGCAGTCTCTGTTTCAGCAATAAAAACTGATGCAAGTGAAAGTGACTTGTCATGCCATGCAACAACACCACTGTCATGATCTCATATGTGCACCCCTTCCACTCAATCATGTCTCCCTTGTCCCTCCTCCATTTTCCTCTCAGTCTTTTTCAGCAGGTCTCGGGCCAGTTCAGTTCATCTGAAGTAATTCCAGTGGGTCTCTTTCCTCACAGCGTCCCCTGCAGTCACATGCTAGTTTTGCAGGTTGTGGAGAGACTTCCGTCCCCTGGAATCAAGTGGATGTCGGGTGTAAACATGTGATTCTCCACTTTATGTCCGCTTTGGTTGCTATCCACCTTGCTCTCGCCGCTTGCCCCACCCACGCCCACCCCCTGGGTGCAGTTCCCCGTCGATGCCCCCGCTGATGTTTTCGGCGATGAAGGACAGACCACAGCTGCTCCCATCAGGTTCTTCTCCTCATCAGGTGAACCTTGACACTCAAAGCCTTGGTCCGGGGCTTCCTCATCCCCTGGAGGGGTGTCCACCAGCCCTTCTGGGCTGGAGAGAAGGGGCAAGGACTCCCCCACTGGAGGCTTGTCCTCCAACAGTCTGATGTCAGGGGGGGACACGGTTCTAGGGTGTGTTGGTGGAGCATCATTAGAGTTTACCTGTAACCCTTTGGTCCCCGTAACCACTGGGTTAATGCTCTGTGTTTTCTCCATGGTTCTGTCGAAGATCTCTGTCGAGTCGTCCGCGGGGGATGGGGTGGTGGCGTCCTGGTCAAAATCATACCCGCTATCTTTCAGCAGAGTGGTATCTTGAGGTCTTTGTTTGTCCTCCACTGTGGGAATCGATTCAGGGAACAAATCAAGGGTTGTAGGGAAGTTTCCTCCATGTCCAGAGCTCTCTCTGAACTCCGCGGCAGCCAAACTGGCCAAGCTATCCACACTGGAGAGGCTCTGTACCCCTGCATAGCCCTTCAACAATGGCTCAATCCAGGATGAGGATAGTTCCTCCATCTCAAGCTCCACCTCCTTTGGTGCTGGGGCCAGAGTGGGTGGGGACCCTGGGTGCGTTTGTTGTGGTGAAGCTGGTGTTGCTGTGGCAGTAGCAGAGGTGCTCACAGTGCTCACGGAACAGGAAGTGGGAAGGTTACAAGAGGACTGGGACTTTGTCATCTGGTTGTACATGAGCTCAAGGTTATGAGCATTCAGAAGCTGTGAAGTGCTGCTTCGGAACTGGGAGCTACTGCTTCGAAACTGGGGGCTACTGCTTCGAAACTGGGGGTTACTGCCTCGGAACCGGGGGCTACCCAGATGACGTCGCTGGGGGCTGCCACTCGGGGATACAGTGATGCGGTGGGTGGACCCCAGGAGGATGGACTCGGGGTACTTCTTGTCAAGGGTCCGTAGGCTGGTGTTAGAAGCATGGTGTTTGGGTGAGCCAGCCCACCTCAGGCTCGGGGACAAGTGGTTGTCAAGACCCACGGAGGACTTTTCCTCCTCACCCCCTTTGTCTACGACAACGTCTATCAGCTCCATGCTCCGGGCGAATGCATCCTTAAGGTTCATGGAGACAATGCTCCCATTCCTCTTGGCTCTCTCCAGCGCCTCCCGCCTCTTGATGGCCTTCTCCTGACGCTTCTGCTCCTTGTAGAACTCTGAGAAGTTGTTGACAATGATGGGGATGGGTAGAGCGATCACCAGCACCCCGGCGATGCAGCACAAGCCCCCCACTATCTTGCCCAGCAGAGTTTGAGGGTAGATGTCACCGTAACCAACTGTAGTCATAGTGATGGTGGCCCACCAAAAGGAAGCTGGAATGCTGGTGAACTTGGTGGCATCTTCGTCTTTCTCTGCGAAGAAGACGAGGCTGGAGAAGATCATGATGCCCATAGCAAGGAAGAGGATGAGCAGCCCCAGCTCATTGTAACTCCTCCTTAGTGTGAAGCCTACAAATGAGATTAGCGTTGGTGCTCCTTAAAATATTTTATTATTATTCATCAATTTATTAAAGATGCAGTCTGTGATTAGGGCCATTTCTAGCACCGGGGCTGACACGTTTGCTAGGCAACACTATATTATGCTGGCAACACAAACTGATTTTACTTTTCAAAATAATAGTGCTCATAGCGCTCATAATTCATTACAATAATCATTGTTAATTCAGTGCATAGATAGTTAGTGCGTCTATGTCCATGTGTTGCAAAAATTTGTCTATTGTTGGGTAAAACAGACTCTAGTGAATGTTTTTCATATGTTATCGTGTTTTCACGTGATACACTGACAATATATTCAATCATTATTCTGTGTACAACATATTTGTTACTGTTTGTAATGAAATATTTTTTGTGAAAACATGTTAAATGTTATTTTTTATCACATACTCTTATTGTTTCTTTACACACAATACAATTTTGGTCACAATTCACTAGCTTTGTAATGAATTCACAATGATTATTGCAATGAATAAATTGAGCATTATTATTCTGAAAAGAAAAAATCTTAGTTTGTGTTGCCAACGTAATATAGAATTGCCTGGCAAACGTGTCAGCCCCGGTGCTAGAAACGGCCCTGTCTGTGATTATTGGTCACTGGTTGTAAAAGTGACACTGTCCAACCTAAAAAGCTCCCGTAATAATGTGTGTTTTAAAACTACTCACTTTCAAACTTGGAATTTCAATGCTAGTGTTTCTACCTGTTATTTATTCCAGCCCAAAATTTTACCTCAGAGTGCATCTGTATTGTGGCTGAGCCAAGCGTGTAGTGCTAGGGCAAAACAAAGCCTGTGTAATGTTTATTGAATGCCAGGACAGGAATTGAGAACCAATGGTCTAAACAGTTAACATACGCACCTAGAGATTGTAGCCCAGTAGAGTGTCTGGCTAGCTTTAGAATCCTCAATATTCTCATGATACGAAATATCTGCACCACACGCCGGACGTTCTGGAACTGCAGAACACTCTTGTTGGATTCCGTCAGGAAGATGGTGACATAGTAAGGGAGAATGGCCAGCAGATCGATGACATTGAGAGGTCCTGAGAGGGGATGAATGAGCGAGGGGGGATGATGGAAAGGAGGAGGGGGCAAGAGAGAGGGCGAGGTAGAGAAGGGATGCCAGAGTAAAAAGAATGACTCATTGTACTGGAAGTGGCAGCCACAAGCTAAATTATGAGTGCAAAATAAACAGGGTAATTAAGAAAACATTTCAATTAAAATATAACAGAGGTATTGTTCATTGCCAGTGGTTCATCCCTCCTGAGTGGTTTTTCAACTGAGAAGGATGTGAGAGGATAGGGGCCCAGGAAATCATCCCATACCTTTAAAGAACTTCCATTTGTTGGGTGAGGAGAGAAAGCGGAGGAGGTACTCCATGGTGAACCAGGCAATGCAGATGGCCTCCACGTGTGCCAGCTGGGGATTGTCGTTGGCCTGGCCGAACTCGTCAATCTCCTGGAGCTCCGGCAGGGTGTTCAGAGACAGAGCGATGGTGGACAGGATGATGAACAGAATGGACAGGATGGCCAAGATCTGGAGGACAAGGGGGAGAGAGAAGAGTAGACACATTTCAAGTGAGAATGGGGAAAGGGGTATGCAAGAACTAAAGTTCCCAGATGTGGTGCAATGGTCTGGTGTTGTGATGTGGCCAGCCCTGGCTCCTGGCACAGGCAGACTAGACGGTCGCCAAGGGCGCCACAGTCTCAAGGGCGCAAATTTGCACACAGTTAAAAATGAAAACCTCTATGCCTGTGTGGATAGACTCCGGCACCCCGGAGCAAATAGATCAAACGTCTTCTCTCACCTGTTCTCGCATGTCGTGTGCTCTACTCTGTGCGCTCTACTCTACAGCACTGGACTGTAAACAGGGGATGGCCAATGTGTTAAAGGAATGCTGTTCTGCAAACTAAAATCAGGATATCACACTCTCTCCCTTCCACACGATCCACATTCCTCTCTGTATCCGATGACCGGTGGTATTTGGGGCTGAGTTAACACTTACCATAGCTACTTGGCTAACATTGCAATGCAAGACCATAGCTAGCCAAGTGCACAGAGGATAGAGATTAAGGAGGAAGAGGGGAAAACCGATCAAAATAGAGGTACTGTATACTTGACCATTTTGCAGACTGACTGTTCAGAAATTTCACCATTAAACCCTTATTTTGAAATGGATTTTATTGATTATTTCCCTCAAAATTCTACAAACAATACACCATAATGACAATGTGAAAGAAGTGTGTTAAAAATAAATAAATGTATTTACAACCTTTGCTCAACACTTTGTTGATGCAGAACACTCAAAATTGAGCTCAGGTGCATCGTTTTTCCACTGTTCATTCTTGAGATGTTTCCACCACCAAAAAAAGTAACATAAAAAATGTGGAAAAAGTGAAGCACTGTGAAGACTTTCCGGATGCAAATAGAAAGCTCTTACAACTCATTTGTGGTTGTTTCACCCAGCTATGTTGCTTCTATTAAATGTTTTCACACTTTTTTTTACACTATGATAGAATCCAATAGCTTTCCGCAACATTTACGAATTCGCTCAAGCTAATTTTCGTACTGTTTGTCTTTACACTGCCATGTCTCCAGACCGCAAGCATACATTCAAGACATTTTGAGCTGGGTGCCTGAGCACTTCGCTCAGAAAATAGCCCAGCGCTGTAACGTCCAGCCCTAGTAGGCTGTTATATGGACTTTCTTTTGTTTAGTGTCTCTTGTGGTTATGTCTCCCCTTTTGCCTTCAGTGTTTACACTGTGGTTTAGTTCGTTAGATTTATTCCTCATGTGTCCTCATTGTTACTGCCCTGTGTGTTTGGAGTTCAGGTTCCTCCCCCGTGCGTGGTATATGCCTCCCTCTTGTGCCCCTGTTGTGTATTGCATGTTCCCACTCCTCACTCCCATGTCTTGTCACATGTTTCATGTTAACCAATAGATCACGGTGTAGTTAATTTCCTAGTCCAGGTGTTGTACATTGTCCTCGTTAGTAAGTGTATTTTAGTTGAGTGTTTGGTCTTGTCTCTTGTTGGTCAATGTATCCTGTTACGTGTCCTGTTCCGTGGTTTCTAGTTATTTCAGATTTATAT
>JACXGM010010571.1:0-20225 GCA_016801145.1 Umbra pygmaea | reverse complement strand
GTGTCTGTTTATGTAGATGTTAGTCATTATTTCTACTATGAAAAGGAAAGATCAGACATCCACTCATTAATATATGTACTCTTGGGACATAAAAGGCCAATATGCAGTTTTGTCACAACACAATACCGAACGCGTTATTAGGAAGTGTAAATTTTGAACTACAGGAATGTCCACCAGCAAATTTTTTATTTTCCCACCAAAAGCCACCCCTAAGGTTATTTTAGAAAATGTGGCAGTACCTTTAACTAGCCTACCTTTGGCAGTACCTTTAAGAATGAGCAAAATCAGGCTCCAGGATGAAATGAGGGGGCATTTCAAATGAATGGGGTCGCATTAACTTAATTCATATAACATTTGCCATGCTTATAAAGAAACAGACCTTGGGGGGTGGCAAAGATTTTATCTGGGGGGCAATGTTCAAATTTGCCCCCCGTAGTACCGTGCCTGAGCAAATTACAGTATTGCAAGAGAACCTGCTTCATTATGCTAAAAATTAAAGTTTGAAGGATGAAGGAAGAGGCGCAGAGGACCGGCACAGGATTATTATGCCTACGACCCGGTAGAGGAGGATGCCCATTCCGATGAGTGGGACAATTACATCTACTCAGCTCTCTACAGCATCCTCAAATCCAAGGACTATGCCCGTCACCCTAACAGCTATAGAATGCGGTGGTGGAAGTGGGCTATAGTGTCCTTGGATTCCCCTACCGGGAGATGTGTAGGCTCAATCTAGTTGCCCAAATAACTTTTTTGGGGGGAGCTATAATGGGTACACTCAACCCGCACGGATGGAGAGGAAAAGCCAGAACAGTACAGTGAGGCAGATAGTAGAACAACTAACGTATAGGAGAAAGGGACTTCATCAGGTAGGGTAAAGGAACAGGATGGAGCAGAAGAGGAGGTAGGTGAGGGGGACATGGACTGTGCATCCCCAGAGCGCAAACCCTATTTGATTAGTGGGTCGCCCACCATTCACTCTACCACCTGGCAGCCCTAGCCAATTAGAGTCCCCTCACCACCAGTTGATCTGCGGGACCCTCCTCAACCCTGTCCACAACCCACCACGTGCTCCCAGCCTCTGCCATGGTGGACTTATATCCCCTCCTCCCCAACCACATCTTCAGCCCCGCTCCTTCCTCCAGTGCTGACAGCGCTACCACCAATGCCCATGCCTGCAGAGTCCTGTGCTTGTGACGAGGGAGTTATGGAGGGCATACTTGCCAGAGATGTCAGAAGCCCTGTGCCGGTGGTCCAGCCAGGTGCACCTCATACAGGGACCATACCCCTGTATCCAAACCAGCCGCAGGAGAGACAAATATTCATCCTTCTGCTGCTGCAGAACACCTTGGGGGTCCACCTGCATGCTTAGGGAGAAGCCAGGACTGGTGCAGGTTTCTAGATCCACCATTTCAGTCCTTGGGTGGGTGTAGCACACCTCTCCCATAGTTGGTGGCACAGCCTTCTAAGCCACCGACTACATCGCATTTCAAATTATTATGCAAATTACTTTTTACACTGATTTTCCTATATAGTGGATTGAACAAACCACCCAGTGAAAACAGTATTTTCAAAACATTTTATAGGTTGTAAAAAACTGAAAATGGTCATTTGCTCAATGTGCAGCATTAGGAGTTCATATTTACTGAAATCAAAAGCTATTTCAATTAAACACATCTTAACAGGGCAAGTGTCACATCCAGCACAGTGAGCTCTATCATGGACAGTGGAAGAAAGCAAGAACTCATGTATATATTGTTTATTTCAGGTATTTTATGTGTTTCTCTGTTTAGTTGTATTCTCATTTGTGATCAGTGCATTGCATGTAGTTATTAGTTCTGTCCCTTTAAGTCCTGTGACACCTCTCTCTAGTTTGGCCATTGCTAGGATAGGTTTAGTTAGGTTAGGCTGGTACTTGTAGATCTGATTAGTATATACTGTATGTTCAGCTGTGTTCAATTAGTTAGGTAGTTAAGTTTTGCTTGAGTTAATGCACATGCTCTACACAATTTAGATATATTAGCTTCAGTGTATCATGCCACTGTGAGAGCATGGCAGAATGTATATTATTATTGTGCACTCGCTATACTGGTATATTTAACAGTGTTGGCTGAAATAACCCCTGGATGATTCTCTGTAGTGTGTGGTTATTTCGATAGTGGTGGCCTTCCCATATGTGTATTTAATTTGGACCCTCTACATCGTGTGCTCGCCACATACTAGCGAGTGTAAGTAGACTAGGCATTAATGAGTCGAGTGTGTACAGTATTTACAGGAGAACTGTGATTATCCCTAAAGTTGTGCTATCCTCCTCTATGTCAATCATGCTGTTAATACATGTTGGGCAGCCATCGTTACTTAAACCAAACTACAAGCATCCACCTGCCTACAGGTTGTAGGGCTGTCTTACCAAAGGAAAGCCAACTACAGCCCCATATACCATCACAAACAGCCCTTTTCCTGAGGAGCAGCCAGGGCAGGTGGCATTAGTTCCATCAGGGGCCAGCAGGGCACCATGTACACCCAACAGTGAGCCATTGTGGGTGTACACCAGCCGCGGTCGGTGGATCTTAATTGGGGAGGACGGGCTCGTATTACGCTCGGAACCGGAGTGAATGGAATGGTGCGCAACGAACAAAACCAATTGTTTTTTTGATTTGCACACATTCCATTCACTCCGTTTCTGAGCGTAATACGAGCCCGTCCTCCCCAATTAAGATCCACCGACCGCGGCTGGTGTACACGGATGTTCCACCACCCACGGGCCCCTTTGCCAACATTAAACTAATGCTGCCTCCACTACGAAAGCAGAGAGGAGCAGCGTTACCCTCCAGAGTTTAGAGCAGCTCTGCTCCAGGCCCCTGCTCAGCTGGCCTCACTCTAGGCTGCCCTGCCTCCAGAGCTCCCAGCAGCTCTGTCAACGATTTTGCTACTGAAAGCATGGTTCTTCTTTTTGTACTATAGAAGAATGTGGTCAGTTAGAAACTCTATATACTTTGCGAAGGTCATTTTCACACCTTCAGGGATCCCAAAGGGGCTTACCAGCACTCTCCCCATGAGTCCGGCCCAAAAACATGACTCTGCCACCTTATTGCTGACGTCGCAGCCTTATTGGGACAATGTGGCCATCCACCAACCATCCACTACTCCATTCATTTGGACCATCCGAGGTTGCACGACACTCATCGTTATTCAAGACTGTTTGAAAATTAGTCTTTAACTGCAACCGTTTCTGCTGGTGAGCATTGGTTAGGGGTGGTCGAATAGTAGGTTTATGCACAATGGCAAGCCTCTGGAGGATCCTACACCTTGAGGTTCCCTGGAATTCAGAGGCACCAGCAGCTTCAAATAATTGTTTGCTGCTTTGTAATGGCATTTTAGCAGCTGCTCTTAATCCGATGAATTTGTCTGGCAGTAACCTTCCTCATTTTGCCTTTATCTGCACAAACCCATCTGTGCTCTGAATCAGCCACAAATCTCTTCACAGTACGATGATCACGCTTATGTTTTTGTGAAATATCTAATGTTTTCATACCTTGTCCAAGGCATTGCACTATTTGACGCTTTTTTGCAGCGGAAAGATCCTTTTTCCTTCCCATATTGCTTGAAACCTGTAGCCTGCTTAATAATGTGGAACATCGTGCTTAAGTAGTTTTCATTTAATTGGGCTCAACTGGCAAAGTAATTATCACAGGTGTCTGAGATTGATTTCAGTGATCCAAAAAGCCCGGAGACAAAATACCATCAATTAGTTTGATTTCAAAACAAAATATTTAAAGTTTATGACACTTAATTACAATTTGCCTAATAATTTGGAATGTGGTATATAGCTACACCACTGGAAGATGAGCTGTCTGCCCTATCACAGCAGGTGAGGCAGATGAAAGCGGCAGAGGGCCCAAACGAGACGTCAGCGGCGGAGGGCCCAAACGAGACGTCAGCGGTGGATGCCCGCAGCGAGACGTCAGTGGCAGAGTCATATTTGTTTTAGATACTCACCTGTGTGCGCTGTCATTTTGATTACTGTCCTGTGTGAGTTGTTTTTGTTCTGTGTTCCTGCTTTTTGTTATCACATGATCCATCAGATGTTTAGTTAACCTACCGTTCTATTCAATTAATTAGTTACAGATGCAACCTCTTGAAATCATCTGTGTATTTAAGTTTAGTCCGAAGTGTTAGGAGGTAGCTGTCGCTCCTTGTTCAATGTCAATCTGTTTCTAGGTGTGTGTTTGAAGTACTGAAGCGGGTTATTCTGCATTCTTTATTTAAGTGTTTCTTTAAGTGTTTTTCTTCATTAAGTACTTTTGTTTCTGAGTATTCCTAGTTTCTGAGTATTCCTTGTTTATGAGTATTCCTTGTTTCTGAGTATTCCTTGTTTCTGAGTATTCCTTGTTTCTGAGTATTCTTTCGCACCTCTCGTCATTTCAACCCCATGGTCCACAGTTATCATGACAAGTGTTGATGAGACAAACATCATGTAACATTATATAAACAAGAATATACACAAATCAACTCTTCTGATTTTCCTGTTTGTGACTTTGCAGACAAGCTTATCCAATGGTAACTTGGAGTACTGGACACATCCTGCTTGTTTAAGGAATCAAGCCATTCAAATCTTGATTAGACTAATGCTTAAACGCTCAGCACTCAATACATTTGTTTGATGGGGTAGGTAATCAAATATGCAATTGTCAGGTGTTTCTAAAGGTACTACCCCACCAATCTACTCAACACAATAAACAGGAATATTAGTTTCAAGTGTAAACAACCAGGTCTGATTTGGGCAAGACCCACCCAATATAAATCTAAATAATGTTGGCATTTGTCTTCAGGTTCAAAAGGCATTTCTAATGTCTGGGCCTCCACAAAGAAAATTATTCTCTCAGGAACAACCCTTCCAAATTGTAAAATCATACAGGAAGTCCCAAACCACATAGAACTATATCCAGGAATGTACAGGCAAGTGTATTAGACTCTTTTACTGGGCTAAAATCAGATTCCACTGAAACCACTGCTTACTATGTAAATGCTCATCTCAAGGTTGCCAAAAAGAACTTGGATGTTCCTCAAGATTTCCTGGAATTATGTTCTATGGACAGAGAAGTTATTGGACAATATGGATGGACACTGCTGTCTAACAAAAATCAAACACTGCATTCCACATTAAGAAACTCACACCAACTATCAACATGTTGGTGGCAGTGTTATGGTTTCTAAGCTTTGCTGCATCAAGACATGAAACACTTGACATACTGGAGCTGAAAGACCATGAATTCTGACGTTGTGTCAGAGAATTCTAAAGGAGAAAGGCCTACCTTCCATGAGCTGAAGGTCTACCTTTCATGAGCTGAAGGTCTACCTTCCATGAGCTGAAGCCATAACATAACTGGTTAATGCAGCTAGACAAGGATGAATTGGAAACACAAGTACAACAAAACAATCTCATTACCAGTCACTTCTGTCTAAATTCTGAAGGTCCGCTGGAGTTTTGCTTCAAATGTGGCATTTCATAGCCAATATAAATACTGCCAAAAATCATCTCAATAGGCAAATTTGACTAACCAAACTCCCACTGCACTTCCCCATGTGTTCTGTACATCACTGTTTATATGCCACTGTATTAATTTGCTAAATAATGTTCATCATTTCATTTTAGCCAAGTCCCTCCCTTTAAGTGGAAGGTGTTCCAGCCTCATATCCACAATGAGACAAACAAATGTCAAATTTGGCCTTGTCAAAAGTTCAGAGCTAAACACACATCTCACTATGTTACAGCAGTTCTGGCTGAAGGAGTGGGCCTAAATTCCTACTTTGCAATGTGAGAGATTAGTCAATAACTACAATAAGCATAGGGTTGCAATTATTGCTGCTAAAGGTCTAAGGGGGCATTCACTTTTTCACAAAGAGTAATTTTGATGTTCATACCTTTCTTTAATAACTAAATAGAATATGCATCAAATGTTTTTGTTTTGGTCACGCAGGATCACTTTGATGTAATGTTAGCTTTTGGTTGATATATCTGACAGCATTCAGTGTAAAGAACATGCAAAAATGCAGTAAATCAGTGTGAAATTCATTTTCCTCAACACTGTAAAACACTGTTATCTTGCAGACAGTCTCAGCTTTCCTCTAACTTGAACAAGCACCATTGGCAACAGTAGCCTCTTCTTAAAGGTACAAACTATGTAATATCAATCAAAACAAAAACAAAATACATACTTTGCATTAAAAACAAACATCACTATACCTATATTTCTTAGTTCTGTACTTGCATTATCCTAAATGTTTCCACCAACTTTCAAATCCAGAGAAATTTGTAATATAATTCGAAGACACGGGACGTTTCATTTTGTCGACCGTCAATGGCGTCATATAACCTTTGACTGCGCTAGTTGCTCTATGTTCCAGGGAACCACCAAACATAACGTGAATAAAGTTATAATATTTTTAACAATACATTACTTTCTCAGTGAAATTCTTTTTCTGCCGGAGACGCTAGATTGGAAGGTTGTCATTGACGACGATAACAAAACCCATGATCCCACGCAGTGGCTGCGCCAGAGTATTTTTTTTGGCATAACTATGGTGAAGCTAATCCAC
Source organism: Umbra pygmaea (assembly GCA_016801145.1). Classification (NCBI taxonomy): domain Eukaryota; kingdom Metazoa; phylum Chordata; class Actinopteri; order Esociformes; family Umbridae; genus Umbra; species Umbra pygmaea. The sequence goes on along the minus strand of JACXGM010010571.1, from coordinate 13,628 downwards.
ACAGTGTTGGGCTCAAATCAACGTCTGAATTTCAATGTGAATACATTCACAATAGAATAGAGCATAACATCATTCCCAGTAGCTAGCTAGAAATACCACGTCGGACTGACTCCTTTTTTCACACGCAAATTACATCTAGAGCAACCGACGTGGAAAGTCACTACTACTGAGTTTAAGCAATAGTCTATTTGCGCTATTTCAACTTGTTAATTTTGTCTGGCAAATCTGGCCACCACACACCCAATAGGGATGGGCAGATCGATCCAAAAATATAGGCTATATATTTAATTTTTAAGATTGATTCTAGCGTAAATAGGATCAGATACCAATTTCATTTTCTCTGTTCTGTTAACCTTTTCCAAAGAATAGAACTGCCAGTGCGAATGTGCGATGTTCCGTTATAGTGAACACAAACACACTATCGACGGGGAGAGAGCAAGAGCGAAAGCTGCGATAGTTAACAGAGTTAACACTCCAAAATCGAATTATTTTTTAAGTCATATTACAATATTAACAAACCCATCCATTGTGTGACCATGTATGTCGATAGCTGAAATATTGAAACTAAATCGGCTTGAATTGTTATAACGTTGTTAAAATAAACATAAAAGTGTGATGTAGCTACACGAAAAAACAAACCGTTTTTAAAGTACAGTATACAACTAATACAAAACAGTGCAATCTCATTTTACAAATATTCTCTATGTATTTTCTATATATATTGTGAAGATAAATTAAAATGTTAACAAACTTAAAAAAGATTCCATGTGGGCATAACACAAAAATAATGTAATACAAAGTGAATGAACTAAATGTTTTAATTGCTGGTTTTATAGCTCAGCCTAACCAGTAGATACACACCTCAATTCTTTCTCTCCGCGTGTGCACGCAGTACATTATCGTGCTTGCGAGAGATAGGCATGTCTTTTCATATTCCATGAGACTAATCGTGACCACTATATAACCTCACCTTTCATTTTTGTAGATAATCTTGATTTTGCACCTTTATGTTTTGTTAGTTTATTACTATTTAGCGAACTCCATGACATTAACAACGCGCACTAGCCAAGTAACCTGCACACGTAGAGGCTCGTTAAGCTGTCCTGACTACGGTATGTGAAGTGAGCGCTACTGGAGCGGTACTGGAGCGATTTTGAGCGAGAGCCTTCTGGGCCGCTCAAACATTGCTCTGCGCTTTGGAAAAACTGGGTCAGCTCCGCTTCCACTCCGCTCCGCTGATCAAACTGGCACAGCCACAAGCCAACATTACACAAACCACATAAAAACGCAACTAAGTCAGCACAGTTGATATTTCTTGGTGGGGCTAAGGTGGGGCAAACACGATTCTTGGTAGGGCTGTAGCCCAACCAAGCCATACCCTGCCGCCGCCCCTGATCCCACAGCACTTCCCGACGTCATCCAAGTACATCTTTTGCTATTGTTTTGATTGAGAGCACCCTGGCGGCCAAAAACTACATATTGTACGTTTAAGTGGAGCAGTTACTGTGTAAAAACTGCATCTAGAAAATTCAAACATTTTGTTCTATGATTACAAGAGCAAAAAAGTAAACTATGGTCTAAATCAGGGGTCTCCAAAACCTTCCATGGAGGGGCTAGTGTATGCTGGTTTTTGGTCTTTCTCTTCAATTACAGCAAAATTAGGACCTAGACTGCCAGGTGAGGGGAGATCCTAACCAATTAGTAGGCTACTCCATCAGCCTTGTACAAGGTGAAAGGGAAAACCTGCATACACTAGGCCCTCCATAGAAGGGTTTGTAGACCCCTGGTCTAAATGATATTCCGTGCCAAAGTGCACTAAAGTTAAATGACCAAATGCAGGGTTTGTTTATTATAGAAAAGTTACTGTATTCTGCAACTCAGTACAAAAATAAAACAGCACCCACTGAATAACAAAATAAATTTACAGCAATAACCAATTCACACAATTGTAGTCTTTCACAAAATCATTACCGTACATCATGTATTCCAATGAAACCACTTATAGCTTAAATTAAACAGACAACATTTTATAGCATAAACATATTAATTAATGCTGAATACAAAGTGTGCAAGTGTCACTGTAGAGTAGCACAATACAAATTCCAACAAGAGCACCATACTCACATAGCTTCCATTCCACACATACTAGCCATTAAAAGAACAGAAATATTTACCATTGCCAAATAAACAAGCAATTTTCACATTAAATCTCTGTGGGGAAGAAATTGCAATTCCTGCTCATAACCTACAATAACTTTATTATATAATAACATTTATTATATAATATGTATTATAATGTATATTATACAAAAACAAGTGAAGAATTCCTCAAAATCTGTTAATCCTCTTCACAATTACCTCAAACAAAATATTTTGTGAGATTATTTAAGCAGCGCTAAGAAGTCTGACATTCAACCCGTGTTTTCTTAGTTAGAAGACACAAAAACAGTTAAGTGAAGTAATGAAACCGTAGTCACGAATGTAGTCACTATTAACCTAAGACTAATTTCAGGATAGTAAAATGATGGCATTGTTACATTTGTTAATATTGTGCCGTTAAAGATGCAGCCCGCGATTTTGGCCACCGCTTGTGTTGCTATTGAGCTAAAAAGGGTCCCTGAACGTTGTGTAATGCGTCATATCACGATTTGTGCCCCATGAGATCAAAACCACTTGATCTAAACTTTAAGTCATGGCTAACTGAGGTATAATAGTGATTTTTACTTAGTGTTTATGCACATATAAACAGCATATTAGATATCCAGGTCAAAAGGAAATTTTAAAAATGATTTTGTTAACTGCAAATGTCCCAGACAGCATCTTCAAGAGAGGAATATTGAGACCAAATTAACTGAATCAAACACTGGAACACAAGTCTTTAAAACAATCATTTTTCCTTGATATTTCCATAACAGAATAAAAAAGCGAGTGATATATATTTGTTGTCTAAATGCATAAGCTCACCCATCACACTGTAGTGCAATATTAGAATTTACCGCAGTACAACAGAAAATTACCATTCAGTCTGATTCATTATATCGTAATACTGACATTCCAGATAGAGATACTGTCAGGATTACATTGCATACACAAAAGCTGATACCACAAGTTCACATTTCCCAAGAATTATCACAGCAAGTAGTTACAACGGTGAACAAAAGTGATAGAGAACATAATTGTAGATTTAGACAGTTCATCTTCCTCACAGAGGATAATCCATGGAAAATCATCTTCCACCTGGTCTTCTAAACCATAAGGGAAAATGGATGAGTGTAACACTTTGTTGCGTCCATCTGTGGCAGGAGGTGTGAGGGAGGGATTTACATCAACAACAACAACAACAACAACAGGTATTCATGTTTAGGTCCCCTGCATGTCACTGATATAATACATTAATAAACTGCCCATGGGATGGGCCGATGTAGATTGAATTGAGTGGTAGCGTTCTCCAGTATTCACCGTATATCAGCATTGTCTGCACTGCAGCGATATTGGGATGACATCATCATTAGTTCTCCTGAGATCCCCCATTCAAAAACCCCTAAAAGCAAAACGAAAGCAAACTGGCACAGCCACAAACCAACGTTACACAAAGCCTCTTCAGCGTGAAATCACGATTTGAAATGAGAAAATAATTCATATCTAGCAGCTGCATACAGTTAAACATTGAATCTCCTTTTTTGTGAGAAACATCAAATCAATTCAAAAGTGGGCATATACATCAAATTGAATGTACACTTTCACCAGCATTTTAATGCTTCACGATTGGCAACATCACTATATCCAGTCGACAGGACCATGACGCAAAATAAAAGCAGTCTTTAAAAAAAGAAAAAAAACATCCATAGAAAAATATCCACTAAATGCGACCATAAGTTTAGAAAAATAGAGGGCCAAACTACATGGAGACGGGAGAGAAAAGGAAGGTCAGGTCCAGGCCACTTTCCTCGAGATGGCCTGTTTGAAGCACTCAGGGTCCACGTTGCCTCCAGGTCGCAGAGCTCGTTCCAGACTGACCAGAACGTTTTGGTGACACTCCCGGATGTTGACTGGGTACTTGGCCCTCAGCACCTCGTAGGCTGCGATCAGCTGCATATTCTGCTTCACCATGAGGTACTGGATGATACAGGTGGGAGCCAGGGAGTAGCCGTCCCGGCAGTGGACCAGCACGCGTTTCCTTTTCTCCGTGGACGCCTCGATGCACTCATTGATGTCCTCGAAGCAACGCTGCTTTAGAGCAGGGCTGCCCTCTCCCAGCGCACTTGGCACATCGCAAATGTCCACCTTGAGGCGGGACCAGCTGTGGCGGGTGCCCCGTGAGCAGGTACAGGGGATGAGGCTTAGGCTGGGCCCGGGGTCTCCCGGTAGGCTACTCATATCGATGATGCTGTCGATGTTGTTGCGGCACAGCGTGCGCCCGTTGTACGCTGCGTTCAGGTTTCCCACGAAGATGTAGTCCGTCACCTTGGAGATGACCGGCTCAGAGTACTGGAAGTGTTCTGGCATGATCTGCCTGGGTGTGTCCGGGGTGTCCTGTGGAACCAATCTGCCACCAGACCCCAACCCGATCGGACTTGTGGCCACTCTCATGCTGTAATTACGCAGTTTCTTGGAGCCGGAGCGCGACGGCGGGTTGGAGTCGGACTCTGAGCTGCTGTTCCAGGGAGGGGAGAAGAGGGAGAAGCGGCTGGAGGACTTGCTCTTGGTGAGGTTCTCAACAGGGCTGGACAGGCCAGAGCTAGAGGCCGTGGTGGAACCAGAGGCACAGAACAACGAGGCCCTCTCCAAGGAGCCTGTACTGCTGGCAGCTCCTGCACTGTGGGCCTGCTCCATCTGCAGGCAGACACACAGCATCTCACACACAGAACAAAGCTATGATGCAATATACTACCATACAATGGGAGTCCCTCTTAAATGACTTCCAGATTTCAGACACATTCCCTCCTTTCCTAATTGGTCCCTGAAACCCATAGCTCAGGCCAGAGTCACAACACACAGAGGTTTATAAATGTGCATTATTAGGATCCATATAATAAATGGTAAAGACTATTCCACAGCAGATTTGTTTTTGTACAACATCCATCAGTTCAATGTCAACCACAAACAGTCCAACAGAAAAGGTCCCAGTCTGAAGTGTACAAAACTAAACAGCAGAGTAAAAACTCAATGAGTAGGCAAGTAAACAAACATACCTGGGCTTTGAGGTTGTTCTTCCATTCCTGGGTCTCCAGGGCTTTGAAGCGGCCATTGCTGTCTGACGAGACGGAGAGGCAGAGGGGCCGGTGGGCCCTGGGGGGCAGCTGGGGAGTGAGGGTCATTGGGACAGGACGAGGCACGTGGTGCTCATTTCTACTCATCATCAAATTTGGACAGGAGCCTGAATTACCCACACAAAGGGACAATCACATGCACAGTGTAAATCTTGACTTTTTCTAGTAACTTTGGAAACGTGTAATATTTCTTATGCAATGACAGGCCTCAACAGCCTTGCAGAGCTTGCAAGCAAAATAGAACAGGTACCAGTACTACCTATGCACAACCAGTTAGTGACTTGTATGTGACTACAGGTTATGTGCAGGTAGTCTAGGCAATCAAAAAATATCATCCTGGGATTACAACCACCAGGTAAAATGGGACATATTTGCACTGCCACTGTGTGAATGTTGCCATTTCAGTTCTACATAAGGATGCTGCTTGCTGAGGGGCTAAAAAGTAACATTGATAATCCTGAGGGACAAAGGTAATGTACATGTTTATCTTTCATAGTGAAGTCACATTAGTAATTTATATTTTGTCTATCAAACAAAAGAAAATAGGTAAATGCAGTGATTATAATTTCACCAGGAAAACAGGTTTATAAAGTGCTTAGGTAAAATTAATCTTACCACCAGTGGCACATTCTGAGCGAGTGATGGACTGAATCTGCAAACTATGTTGAAATCTGATTGTGTTATGAAGATGCTTAGTAATCATGCCTGTGAATGGAAGAAATATTTCTCATGTCCAGTTGCCTGTGACACTTCCAAAAAATCCACTAATGTGTGTACTTAAAAGTACTTTAAGTGCAAACCACCATCAAGAATACCTACCACCTTACCATTCTGTTTGAGAAATACTTTTCGATCCAACAACTTAGGAGATATTAGGCCTTTGTTCCATTTTTCCACGGTTTCCATTTTCTGCCTCCTGTAGAGAGACAGATATCACTAATGGTAGTATCTAACCATATCCGACATAGATAGCAGTGTTAAAACTGGAAGCGGACAAAATATAATTGTGGTTAGCAAATTACCAAGTTTCATCGTAGAGAATTTCCCTCCCACGACGTAAAGCTAAAATAAAAGATGAGCAGCAACAGCAAAGGAGACAGCCTTGAATGAGCCCGACGTCTGACTCATGTATTGTGGTGCTGACTGTCGGCTCGGTGCTGATTTACCAGCCAACAAATGCTAGTGATCCGTAACGATTCCTGGGGCTCCTGGGGACGTTCCGTGCATGGTGAAATATGGAAACTTTCAGGATTGACGATCGAACCGAGCCCATTGCAACATTTACATGTTTAATAGATTACTCTGACCGAACAAAATGATTTGACCATAGGAGCCTTCTGCTGTGATATTGTGTTTGGTCGACATATCCGCTATTGCTGCACCCGTTATTACAGTAAATAAGCAGATAGGCAACTAGCTAGCGAAGAGGTGCAGTGAGCTAGCTTAACTAGCTAGCTGTTTAATACATGCTCGCCAAATAGCAGAATACATGCATGCAAGCGCATTATACTTGTAGTAGTCAAATAGTAAGCCATTACATGAGTAGCAACACTACAGAAAATAATGTAGATGAATTCCAGCTAATAAGGCATCCTCCACTCGACCGTTTCACTTTGCAGTTCTCAGCTGAATGAACCGCATGAAAGCTCACGTGGAGAAATGACGTAAGCAAAGGTACGTTGATAACGAATTGGGAAGTGGGTATTTACCAAGGGGTAAGCCGGTGTGCGGAAATTGAAGCACCCACGGGGATAGTCTGAGGCTAGTCATCACCTACCGTTAGCATTCAGGAGACTCCCATTCATTTTAGTGGTCACTTTGACAGCGAATATATCTATTGTTTTTTTTCTAAAGATATTTATAAAAGGCTCCATTACCATGCATCTCATGTTATGGCCTCGTAGCAGCCGTTTATGTAAAAATCAAGGGGGTAGGATTGGACCCGGAAGTTGAAGATGCCCTGGGTGGATTCTGATGCTACCTGGCTATGACCTTATGTTAGCATTCCATAGACTCCCATTCATGTTAGGGTCACTTTGACAGAGAATAATTTAAATCTGAAGCGTTTAAAGAATCTATGTGTCCATTGTTTTTTCCCAAACAAACAGGACAATGTATAAAAAGCTCCATTACCTTGTATCACACGTTATGGCCCCGTAGCAGCCGTTTTTGTGAAAATATGCTAACTGCTGTGTGAATCACACATATTTCTGTTGCACACATTGACTGTATATACTACTGTACAGAACATGTATGACGTCATCCATTGGTTTGTGGAGATCTGATTTGAGTCATCGAGTTTGCTGTTACCGGCGCACCCATCTTGGTTGCAGATGAGACCCTTTTAGATGAGAGGGTGTCTAACAGAAAGGTTGGCTAATGAAAAACTATTTTAAAAGAAAATGTAACGTTACTTATTGGAAAAACTGAACTGCCGACTCCTTTGAGTGTCTTGTTGTACAACCGAATGCTAAACAAGACATTGTTAGTGAGTGCTACACATTGGTGTGTAATGCACTTTGAGTTTCACTGTGTAATGCACTTTGAGTTTCTTGGAAGAAAAGTACTATATAAGTTGAATTCATTATTATTATTATTATTATTATTATTAGGTGACCAAAGTGACCAAAGTCTCTACATAGCCACGCCCTAAAACACCCAGTGCTTTATCACCAATCTTAATATCAATGAGACCATAATTCAAATAATTAACATCATTCTGTATTGCAGAAGATTAAAAACTAGCGATTGAGACCATAAACTCATTATGAAAATGTTCACTTTGTTAATAAATCAAGTGAGAAGTGACTCAATTTCTCATACACTTTACAGAAACCAACCTCCTTTTGCAACCACACATGTTGCCCCCAGCTGGAATTCAGATTGAATGCAGGTTTAAGGTACTTCCGCTTTTGTATCACTTTGCTAAACCGGATGCTAGCCCTGTGGTCACACAGTAGAGAAATTACCATATAGGCTGTACAGCATCAACAGGGGTCCTCATTGTTTATGTGTGTGATGTAAAAACTGTATTTGGGAGTACAACGATCTGGTACGAGTTCACAAGTAGGAAGTTACGGGTTTGACTGCCGTTCCAGGGCACTTTCACTGTTAGAAAGTTGTGAAAACACGAGTTACGTGCTGCCTGGAACGCATCATTAGAGCAGGGGTTCCCAACCTGAGTGCTGGTCCATGACATGTCTTTCTTAAAACAGATGTTACCATTTATGGCAGCTATTTAGCAATTGATACAGAGGGCTTTCTATTTCACTCCTATGAACTTAAATCTAGCTTTTGAACAGTTTAGGCTAACTTTTATGACAGTTTAAATTTGGCTCAGATGGCTCAGCGTTTAGGGAGTCAGATTAGTAGTCGGAAGGTTGCCGGTTCGATTTCCGAGCCACATGTCATTGTGGCCTTGGGCAAGGCACTTCACCCTTTGTTGCTCCAGGGAGAATGTCCCTGTACTTACTGTAATGCCTGGCTCACACTACAGGAGTTTAGGTCGATTTATGGCCAATTTTCACCTCCCGAGAATCTGAGAAAAAAATCTTGTCGAGGACCTCAATTGGTTTCGATGTTCGGCGCAGATTATCTGGTAATGTAGAGGCATTCACAGATTGAATCTTACACCTCCCGATCTGCTCGTATGCCTGGCTCACATTACAGGAGTTTTAAAATCCTAACTGATTTTGAAATCTGGTTGCAGCACACACAAAAAAAACTTTGCAGATTTTTTGACATACTCACTCTACAAGATTTGAAAATCGTGGCACATCACACACTACACAATGTTATTAAGATTATCTTGCCAGAGGAAGTGCCTCACGTGACCTACGCAGCAGTTCGGAAGCGGGAAAGCGGATGTAAACAAAATGGATACTGTAACATGAAATTTTGCTGTATCAATAATGGTCATTTGTTGTGAGAAAAAGTTAGCCTGGAAAAATCCAGACCCAAATCCTGAATGATTAAGTGTCTGGGTTCGAGTAATGTAAATGACTCAACTCGAGGGGCGGCACCAAGCGTGCATTTGAAAATCTCACTGTACGCAATTGGATAACACTACGACCAATCACCAGTGGGTTTTCACTAACCCTATGGCGGAGCTAACTGGTAGAAAAAACTCTTGCCGTATCAGGTCGCAAAACAGCAAAAACGTCCTTTTATAAAAAAGGAACGATTCGAGCACCGTCTTTTGTTCCTCTTTTAGACAAAAAGCCAAGTCTAACTCGTTCGTTGTAGTGGCCCAAGTCGTTTTAAACAACTGGTGTTAATCCATAGCGATCTTACAATGTTTACTAATGACTTCGAGGTCGCAGAGCTGTCATGTCGTCATCTGTTTAACAAGCCTCTGGCACGCCTATATCAGATACACCGATGTGATTGGTGCAGCTCGGATACAAGGGCATAGTTAATGAGCAGAATTACTCGGTGCCAGAGTAACTTGGTGAGCAAATTCAAATTGTGCTCTCGCGAGAACTCTGGATTTCCAGGGTAAGATAAAGTGGAAGAATAAACAAATGTGGATGAGAAAATGGGGAGACTGGCCAACGCTCAACATGGAATGTTTCAAAATGTCAGTCACTTCCATCTTGTCGTAGACTTGTTTCCTATTGTGACAGTACTGATGTAGGCTAATCACAATGTTGCTCATCCCAATAAATATCAAACATGTTCTATATGATCAGGGCAAGCCCGATTTGTGTGAGAGCAGATCGGGAGGTGTAAGATTCGGTCTGTGAACGCCTCACATTACCAGATTATCTGCGCTGAACATCGAAACCGATCGAGGTCCTCAACAAGATTTTTCTTCTCGGGAGGAGAAAATCGGGCATAAATCGGCCTAAAACTCCTCTAGTGAGAGCCAGGCATTACACAAATTAGGCTCGCCCCGATCATATCAAACATGTTTTATATTTATTGGGATGAGCAAGATTGTGATTACGTCAGTACTGTCGCCACAGCCAATAGGAAACAAGTCTACGATGACACGAAAGTGCAACACGGAACCGTTGGACTTTGGAGATGGAGGAACTTGAATGGAAGTTTCCCAAACCAGAAGTGCAACCCAATATATAAAAACGCATTAGGCACGTTTGGTAAAAGGTGGAAAATTACAATACAGAGCAATATTGTAAAACAATACAGTGAAATTGTTATGGCAGTACTTTGTTGATAGATGGATGGATAAAAGTTCGCAAACCCTGTATAAAACTATTTTTCAGTATCTATTTTGTTTACATCCGCTTTCCTGCTTCCGATCTGCTGCATAGGTCACGTGAGGCGCTTCCTCTGGCACGATAATCTAAATAACATTGTGTAGTGTGTGATGCGCCACGATTTTCAAATCTTGTAGTGTGAGCATGTTTAAGATTTGAGGCAAGAAAATCTGCAAAGATTTTATTTAAGTGTGTGCTGCAACAAGATTTTAGAATCGGTTAGGATTTTAAAACTCCTGTAGTGTGAGCCAGGCATTAGTTGCTCTGGATAAGAGCATCTGCTAAATGACTAAAACAACAAATTGAAGGTACAGTATGACTCTCAGTAACAGATACTTTGACCTGTTTTCCTTTTGAAACTCAAAATCTGTGTTGGACATGTCACAAGGGTGCAAAAATGTACGTATTTTTATTAATCAATATGTTCTAAACCGAAAGATACCATGTTAGTTATAAGCATAAAACTTGGATTTCACAACATTTCTAAGCTTTCTTCAACCTTTATGGTTGCTTAGGTAAACAATAATGTATAATGTCATTGATGACACAAACCTGTCTTCCTCCATACTCAGTTATTAGTTGATGGTGAGAAGAAGGCTGAGTTGTCATCAGTAATTACTGTACATTTAGTATTTTAATGTTGTTAGGCATTGTTAAGAAAAACTTTTTATGTTTGATAACATTGTTATCAAACCTCACCTCAAGATAATATCACTTATTTGCTTCCATATTGTGGCACACCAGTTTGCATTCAGACCAACTATTCCTGTATAGTGCTATACTCACTTGTACTTTTAGTTCAGCAACTTACATATCCTTTGGCAATAATATATTGATCTTTTAAAAATTAAAAAGCAATTTATATGTCACAGTGATTTCCTCTGCTTTGCAACCATAAAATAAATAATTATTAGTGAATACATGGTCTGAAAAGCTATCATTCCACTAACTCTGCAGATATGTTATGGACATTTTCAGATATTACAATGCAAATATTCTACAAAATACAACTGTAATGCAAACAAGTGAAATATGATCTCAATTGAATGTCATAGCTCTCCTGCTGTAATGATAAACTCCAAGGTCTTGAGAAAAACACTGTTTATTGTAAACAGGTTGTAGAGGTCCAAAAAACAGAGGCACATAGGATATTCCAAGACAGATTAATTATAAACAAAGCAGGGGTCAGGCCAGCATATCAATATCAGTATAAGGCTAAAGTACAAAATGAAATCCAAGGCAGAAAGATCATCAAACAAGCAAAGGTCAAAACCGGAATAACAATAAATAACTGGAATGCTCAGAATGGAGAAAACATATACTCACAATACCTCGCAAAGAGGCTAAGGATTGTGTGTGGGTATGGGAAATGTAGTTCTTTGGAGACCTGACTAGGGAAGCTGTAGTCCACAGGAAGTAGAACTGGTGAATGGGAATTGTAGTTCTGCGTAACATAAACAAAGGAAGTGGCTGTTTTCTGGGAAGGAGAACTGGGAAACATTACAGAACCCCCCCCCCCCAAGGCGCAGCTCCTGAGGCGCCAAACGGTGAACACACCACAGGACACCAGGTAGCAGAAGACCCAGGCTGGAGACCGCAGCGGCATAAACCAGGCCGGCGGAGGCACACCAGGGTAAAGCAGACAAGCAGACCGGGCTGGTGGAAGGAGCCATGGCGGGCCGGAGAGCGGAGGCAGCAGCAGCGGACCGGAGGGACGAAGAATCAACGGAGGTCCGGAAGATGGAGGCAGCAGCGACGGGCCGGAAGGACGAAGCAGAAACGGTGGGCCGGAGGGCGGAGGCAGCAGCAGTGGACCGGAGGGACGAAGAATCAACGGAGGTCCGGAGGATGGAGGCAGCAGCGACGGGCCGGAAGGACGAAGCAGCAACAGCGGGCCGGAGGGCGAAGGCAACAGCAGCGGACCAGAGGGACGAAGAAACAACGGCGGTCCGGAGGACGGAGGCAGCAAAGACGGACCGGATGGCTGAGTCCGGGCAGGCGGAGGTCCGGCCAAGCAAGGGAGAAGCGGAAGTCGAGGCGAAGGCGGACCAGGCACCGGAACCACAGCAGACACAGGAATCTGCAAACACACAGCACAAACAGACACAGACAGACAGACAGACACGGGGACAGGGGCAGACACTGGCACGGGGACAGGGGCAGACACTGGCACGGGGACAGGGGCAGACACTGGCACGGGGACAGGGGCAGACACTGGCACGGGGACAGGGGCAGACACTGGCACTGGGACAGGGGCAGACACTGGCACTGGGACAGGGGCAGACACTGGCACTGGGAGAGCAGCGGGACATGGCACTGGGAGAGTAGCGGGACATGGCACTGGGAGAGTAGTGGGACATGGCACTGGGAGAGTAGCGGGACATGGCACTGGGAAAAGGGCAGGCTCTGGGAAAAGGGCAGGCTCTGGGAAAAGGGCAGGCTCTGGGAAAAGGGCAGGCTCTGGGAAAAGGGCAGGCTCTGGGAAAAGGGCAGGCTCTGGGAAAAGGTTAAGTACCAGGAAAGGATCATGGTCAGGCAAGGTTACGGGGACAGGCAAGGTTACGGTGATAGGCAAGGGCACGGTGACAGGCTAGGGCTCAGGGACTAGGGCAGTCACCAGGACTGAGTCAGGCATTGGTAAGGGGAATGGAGGAGGAACTAGGAAATGCTCTGACTCAAGGATAAGGACAGGCCTGGGAACAAGGCCTGGCTCAAGTTCGGAGACAAGGCCTGGCTCAAGTTCGGAGACAAGGCATGGCTCAGGTTCGGGGACTAGGCATGGCTCAGGTTCGGGGACTAGGCATGGCTCAGGTTCGGGGACAATGCATGGCTCAGGTTTGGAGACTAGGCATGGCTCAGGTTCGGAGAATAGGCATGGCTCAGGTTCGGAGACTAGGCATGGCTCAGGTTCGGAGACTAAGCATGGCTCAGGTTCGGAGACTAGGCATGGCTCTAGCTTGGCCGATGGTAGTGTAGCAACCTCTGGTGGCCGGGAGGCTTGAGTGGCCTCTGGTGGCCGGGAGGCTTGAGCAGAAACAGCGGCCTCTGGTGGCCGGGAGGCTTGAGCAGAAACAGCGGCCTCTGGTGGCCGGGAGGCTTGAGCAGAAACAGCGGCCTCTGGTGGCCGGGAGGCTTG
>JACXGM010010570.1:0-26081 GCA_016801145.1 Umbra pygmaea | reverse complement strand
AGTGTTGGGGTGGTGGTGACGTGGGTGGGCCGTGTCCGGCCTCGCTCTCCGGTGCTGTTGGTGGCGGTACATGCACCTCAGGAAACTATTGGTGCGATCTGCCATAAACCCCATAGAAGAAGAAGAAGAAGAAGAAGACGGTGCGCATTATATTGAGTTGAATACTCCTGTCGGTGAGGGTGAGTCCCCGAAATGGTTTTTATGGAAATGCATGATTGAAAACAATACAGTATGTTGAAATCTTTTTGAGTCAAGCGTACGCTCTGTCTATTTGGGAAGCCAATGTGTTCTATGCCGCGGTCAAGAGCATAGTAGGCTGTATGTAGATTATCGTTGTGCAATCTCCGAGATATCTGTTCGTTTCTCACGTGCATATGTTTATGTTGCTCATACTTATTAAACAAAAGAGAAAGTCTTCCCTGCATCCTGGTCTCCATTTCCTTACACCTCATCAACCGTGACAATTTTAATATAAATTAACTATGTTTGTTATTATAATTTTGATTATATTTAGTTATTAATTTTAATAGATTCATATTGTCATACTGTATATTTTTTTAACAAGGAAAATCTGTATATTGTGCTTGGGTCAGAACCCAGAATTGAGCCTTTTGTACCGGTCCTGATTGGTCATGTGACACACTGTTGTGTTGTGAATGCCCACTCCATGGGTTTTTTCAAGAAATGGGTTGATGGAAATGTGTTAGTAATAGTTTAGGTTAAAAAAAAATGTAGTAAGCATAGGTTACTGACGCAAAATGTATATTTTCCCTAAAAACCTGATGTAACTACTACAGTCATGGTCAAAAATGTTGAGTGTCACAAGTATTGGTCTCCACAATGTTAGCTGCTTCTGTGTTCTTAGATCTTTTTGTCAGTAGTTACTATGGTATACCGAAGTACAATTACAAGCAGTCCATAAGTGTCAAAGACATTTATTGACAATTACATTAAGTTTATGCAAAGAGTCAATATTTGCAGGGTTGACCCTTCTTTTTCAAAACCTCTGCAATTCGCCCTGGCATGCTGTCAATTAACTTCTAGGCCACATCCTGACTGATGGCAGCCCATTCTTGCATGATCAGTGCTTAGTTTCTCAGAATTCATGTGTTTTTCTGTGTCCACCCGCATTTTGAGGATCGATCTCAAGTTCTCAATGGGAGCAAGGTCTGGGGAGTTTCCTGGCCATGGACCCAAAATGTTGATGTTTTGTTCCCTAAGCCACTTGGTTATCACATTTTCCCTATGGCAAGGTGCTCCATCATGCTGGAAAAGGCATTGGTCGTTACCAAACTGATCTTGGATGGTTTGGAGAAGTTGCTCTTGGAGGATGTGTTGGTACCATTCTTTATTTCTTGGCTGTGTTCTTTTGTAAGTGAGCCTATTCCCTTGGCTGAGAAGCAACATGAATGGTCTCAGAATGCTTTACATGACATAGGACTGATGTTAGCGCTTACCTTGTCTTCTCCGAAAAAGGTGTTTTCCAGATTTCTCAAACAATCGGAAAGGGGACTCTTCAGAGAAAATGACTTTACTCCAGTCCTCAGCAGTCAATACCTGTACCTTTTGCACAATATCAGTGGCTTCTTTGCTGCCCTTCTTGACACCAGGCCTTCCTCCAAGTCTCAAATCCTTTTACCACGATTGCACTAAGGTTGTAATGTATGGGTAATACCATGAAGCTGGCTTCATTAATCTGTGAATAGCGTACCTTGTTCATTTTTTAAAATATATTTTAGTTTTCTGTTGGTGGGGGGTCGTATGAAGTTCATGACAAATTAATTTAGAGAGAGATTGGAATTTAACATGGAAGGAATTTCGGGAGGGTCATGCTTTCTTAATTTTAGTTTTGTTTCGTGATTTTATAATCAATGACATTTCAGTATCTGTCAGCCATTTGAAATTACTTATTGACATGCTAAACATACTGTAAAGTATGCTTCTATCATTTAAACAATCAAAATGGGAAGTTGGAACGAAAATACAAATTTGCATGTTTAAAGTCGCACCTCCATGTTTCAGTTGTGATGGTGTAGCAGGTTAAGCAGTCATCTCTAATGCTAAAGATTGTGAGTTAAAAATTATTGTCTGCTAGTATAGTCCTGTATACATTTTTGGACAGAGAGTATTTCCCAATAAAGTGATGTTATTCATAGCTATACCATTAGATAAATGTAATTGTATAATTATAGAACATCACCAGGAAATCAAATGATATATGCTACCATTTCACAATTTTTGTATGTATTGTCCACGTACATAGAAAGGGTCACTTCATACATATATTGTCTTAAGTATACTTTCTTTGACATATTTTGACAGTTATGGAATAACATAGTGAATACTGTAGCTGAGCGGCAGCTAATATCAGTTAAGTGGGTAAATATTGCTGATGGAAAACATCTGGAGAGTGGAATCCAATTCTCAGGCCTCAGGTGCCGATAAATACCATACATTCTGGAGAGCTACCATCATGTAGGTTTTCATCCAACTACAGATAATGTAGCCTCCTTAAGCGTATCAACTTATGTAATTATTAGAATCAGGTGTGTTTAATTAAGGTTGGAGTGAAAACAGTGAACTGTCCAGGACCAGTGTTGGAGATGCCTGCATTAGACCTTAACAGAAATGTAACTTTACAACTAGACCAATATTTTATATCTGTTATTTATGACTTGGAAGTGAAGAGGAGCAGTACTTTCACAACTTGTGGATGCAAAACATTTTCCTGTGGCTAATGCGCTAAATTTACTTTTTCACAATATCTTGAATGGAGAGGATCATGTTATTTTTTTAAGCAATTTGTTTTTGGGGTAGGGCCACACATATTCATTAATGGTTCTTGAAACATGTAACTGAGCTTGTTAAGAATCTTAAAAGTAGAATGGGCTTCTTTTGTATAATTAAATCTTCCTTCTCACTGGCTAGCAGGAAGAAAATTGTTTAATAAACTTGATTATGGAGATACTATGTATATTAGTGCAACAGATACAAATCTGAGATCCCTTGACTCTGTTAATCATATTGCCTTTTTGTTCTATTAAATCTGACAGTTTTAATACCAGAATGTTGGGTGGACCTCTTTAAAGACTTGTAGAATACTGCAATACTCAGGCTCCCAACTTACTTGTCTTGTCTCTAGGAGCTTAGAGTTTCAGGTTATAACACAAGATCACTGAATTGGTCAACATTACTGACTCCTTTGATAAGCACTGAGCTCGGAAGATCTGGTTTTTCATGTCCAGCACGTCATGTTTGGAATGGCATCCAACCAGTAGCTCATTTAGATGCCTTAGTGCCTAAAGGTCAATTCATTGCACTGGCTAAGGATTTTTACAGTGAGGATTGTGTTTGTTTTTACTGACTGTGTATGTACGTATTTTGTGTGTATATATGCCAGTTTTGTCTTTTTGTTCCCAGGTCACGCTTGTGAATGAGACCTGAGTCTCAGTGTCTCCCTGGTTAAATAAGATATGAAATAAAATAATCTAGCAATTTTATACTGTAGATCAGTGCACACAGCCCCACTGCCTAATTTACATTAAATATAATGTGTGTAATATGAAAAACATTTAGGCTGACTGATGAGGTGTAGGTCTTGGTTAATGCACAGTATACTTTAAAGATATCACAAGCAAAGTCAGTAAATAGTTTAGCTGCTAGAGCGAGTTGATATTACATATTTTAGTCAGGTTGAAAGAACCATTTTTTGTCTTGTCATTGTCACATCATTTCTAGAGAAAAGGGGATGTTGACAAATTAATAGCTAGATAAACTTTGTACAGAATATAACAATCAGGATGTTGACATATAGATGCATATCAATCAAAGATATCATCACTAGCAAATAAATATCTTCAGGCAATAACACAACTTCCACTCAGGCATGGCTCCACGCTAGCATCCATTTTACATACCCAACCTCTCCCTAAAATAAAGGACAAAACGAGCACCCATTCCAGAAAATTATTCCAAACCATAGACCACAATGCATTTCTACCATAAATGCATAATTTCCCATGGGCATATTATAACACAATACGGCTCATTTTTACTTTAATTCACACAATACACATTTGAGACAAACAAATAGATTAGTTAGTTCCACCAACCAATAAATGCTTCTCAGTTTAATTTACAAATTGCATAATCCACACTGGCATGTTAACAGGACAACAGCATTCGGCCTGAAACAAACACATCAGTTAATTTAAATTATATAATTCTTATTTTACCATTATTTTAACAATTATTCTGAAACAATTTTTTATATTGAAGGAGCATGTATTTTTGTATTTTAAAATTGGTGGCTTTATACATGGTAGTCATGTAATTACCAACAGTGGACAACTAAATTGTGGAGACATTGCTTGGTCAGATTACTTGAGTGCCTTGTGTTGTCCCCAGATCTCAACCCAATAAAGTGTTTTTGAGATGAGATAGAACAGCTGTTTGCAGGATGAATGTAGCAATGTACAATCTGCAGGAAATATGTAATACTATTACATCCAGGCACAAATACGTAGTCCAAGCTCTTCTTTAGGCAAAATGGTCCTGACCCGATACTAGATGTGTATATACTGTATACCAAATCTACTCTAACCCCAATATTCTCTTTTCATGACTCCTGGTGATTCATTAAAGTTGTACAGCTACTATTATTTATTAAACCAATAGTTTGTTTCAGTGAAGTGGTCTAAAAGTTATGGATATGTGCTCTGTGATTACTTGCTATGTGTAACATTGATTGACATGTTCATGTAGACCGAGGCCAGTGTTAAGGTGAAATTTTTCAGGGTGATCCTGGGTCTGATGATGACATTTTAGCAGTGGGAAGAGAGCGATATAAATTTAGTGAGGGGGACAGAGGGACAGAGCCAGCTATTCTGCAGAACTGAAAGCAGCCTTGAGAAATCATGACAGACGACGTAATTATGATAATTTGCTTTGATCTGCAATTATCCATGGCCATTTAAAGGAACACTCAAACTGGGGCGGAATTTATTAAATATCCACAGTATATTGTCATTGTCCCGTTCCTGCTTTTTGTCTCTTCGACTACAAGTTAGAGGGAAAGTGACAGGCTAAAATCATTACTGTTACATGCCACTCAAATCTTTCACTGTTTATTCTGTTTAGTTCTTCCAATGCCTCATGATGCATGGGGAAAAGTCCCTTTTCTTTTCTTCTATCTTGCGAGAAGATCTGTCTTTGAAATGGGGGGCTTTTTGAGTAACCCCGAAGTATCCATGCATAACATACAGTATATGTGTATTGTGAAGCATATGGAGAGAGGAACACTGCCATATGATGAAATATATGCCAATATTGGGATCTCAATTACTCTCTCCCTGACATAATGACTTCCGAGCATTGCAAACGTCCCTTTTACATGCTTTTAACTAGATCCCATAGCTCTGGTTTGAATTACTTTGCATTTACTAACATTGCAGGCTATTCTCATGGCGACACGTAAAAGATCGAACAAAACAAAAATGTGTATACTTGTGTAAGATTCAGAAGTCAAGGAAACGTTAAGTCTCGTACAGTTACGAACTGTACAAAAGTCAGTTTACCTTAACCTTACTCTAACGTTAACCTCACATTACCCTAACCTTAACCTCAATAACCCAGCATGTTATGTCTAAACTAAACGTTCCCTGAGTATATTAAATTGTAACCGATTGGTCTATTCTTGGAAATGTTCCGGTAGATTCAATGGCGTTCCAATACGTACGAAAGCTCACATTTGAATGGCTATATTGTAAGTCTGTCTATGTTATATGGCAAAGTTTCCATTACGTACAGTTACCCACGTTTCGCCATGACAATGCGTTAAGCATTGACGGCTCATACCTTAAACATGTCTTTGCATTATTTGGATTGATGACATTGTCGTATAAAAGTAATGTTGCAGAACTAGTGAAAAGTTTAAAGAAAATAATTGGGTTCTTCAGTTGAATTAGGTTGTGTCATGTATCAATCATAGAAGATTGTCCAGGTATGCCTTACAGTATGCCTGTCTGTTATTATGGTGATATTATTTACATGCATGTGTCAATCTCTGAAACCTTTAAACTTAGTCAAAACATTAAGCAATGTTTCATCAGTGAGAACAGTTTAAGAACTAATTAATAACATATCTATAATAACAAAGAAAATATGTGATATAATAACAAAATATATCACATATATTCTATTACAGAATTGAAAAAGTGAGTTGCATGTTTGCATTTTGACTTTTTTATGTGTATTTCCTTGCAAATCTATAGGTATTTGGTTGTTGAATGAGCTTTAACAAGGATCAAGGCCTCTTGATTGACTGTGTGTTCAAAGTCATCAATAAAACTCATCAATCACCTGATAAACACAGACATGTGAGCCTCACAACATTGCAGTCATTAGCATATTTATTGCCATATCCTGTCATTTCATATATCCTAATTAGGGAGATGTTTTTATGATTGTGTCATTTGAGGAAATAACTTCAAGTGGGGGTGATTAATAAAATGTGTTAATTTGCCCCAGGTTGACAGTAAAAAAATGACTCCTCTGCCTACCTTCCTTGTGATATTGCCGGTCGGAACAAAGTCAACAAGGGAGCTCTAATTAACACATCACAAGGACTCTAGATCTCTGAGTGCAGAGTGTAGGGGTGCGGCTTGACAAAATGTATTCCTGAAACAATATTCTCATTATTGTTTTTCTGCACTAGCTGCAGCTTAAACATACAATATGTAGTCTCTCAATCAAAACAATAGCAAAAGATGTACTTGGATGACGTCGGGAAGTAGCGTGGGATCATGAGTTTTGTTATCGTCGTCAATGACAACATTCCAATCTAGCGTCTCCGGCAGAAAAAATGTTCACTGACTAAGTAATGTTTTGTTAAAAATATTATAACTTTAAAAATGTTATAACTTTATTCACATTTATTCATATGTGTTTGGTGGTTCCCTGGAACTTAGAGCAACTAGAGCAGTCAAAGCTTATAAGACACCATTGAAGGAAGACAAAATGAAATGTCTCGTGTCTTGTATTATATTACAAATTTATCTGGGTTTGTAATTTGGTGGAAACATTTAGGATAATGTAAGTACACAACTAAGAAATATATATAATATAGGTATAGTGATGTTTGCTTTTTTAATGCAAAGTATGTCTTTGGTTATTGTTTTAGAAAACTACATATTGTACCTTTAATGTAAACGTGTTTTTAAACTATGTTCTACTGTATTTCCATAAATGTATCAAATCAACTTTTGTTAAGACCATTTAAGTTGTAGGTTATTTCTCCATAAATGTGACTTAAAACAGCACCCGATTTTCACACAAGTTCTAAAAGTGAATAAAGAGAATTCAGTTAAAGAAATTAGACAAAAATATTATACTTTTATTTATTGGACACAATGATCCAATAATACATATCACTGAATGGCAAAAATAGGTGAACCTTTAGGATAAGCAGTTAAAATTTTAGTTCCAAACCATAGTCAATTCGAGTCAGGTGTTCTCAATCAATAAGATGACAAAAAGGTGTGAGTGGGCACCCGGTTTTATTAAAAGAACCGGGACCTATCAAAGTCTGATCATCACAACATGTTTGTGGAAGTGTAACATGGAACAAAGAACAGAGATTCTGAGGATCTCCATTTGATGCTTATCAGGGTGGAAAAGGTTCATTTTGAGTTCACCATCAGGAGAACACTGAACATCAATGGTATACATACCATTGGATTCCAAGGAGAAAGCCACTCCTCTTCAAAAAGAATATTGCTGCCCATCTGCATTTTCTTCAAGATTGTGTCAACAAGCCAGAAGGTCATTGGAAAAAAATGTATGGACGGATCAGGCCAAAGTAGAACTTTGTGGTTTAAATGAGATGTGTTGTTTGGTGAAAGGAAAACACTGCACCTTATTCCATCTGTGAAACATGGTGGTGGTAGTATAGTGGTTTGGGCCTGTTAAACTGCATCCTGGCCAGGACGGCTTGCATTCATTGATGGAACAATGAATTTTGAATTATACCAGTGAATTCTAAAGGAAAATGTCAAGACCTCTGTCTGTGAACTGAATCTGAAGAGAAGGTGTGTCATGCGGCAAGACAAGGACCCTAGGCACACAAGTCATTCTACCAAAGAACGCCTAATCAAGAATAAAGTGAATGTTATGTAATGGCCATGTCAAAGTCCTGACCTTAATCCAATCTAAATGTTGTGGAAGGACCTGAAGCGAGCAGTTCATCTGAGGAAGTTCCCAGAGTTGCTCTGTAAGGAGAAATGGGCAAAAATTCCTCCAAGCCGATGTGCAGGACTGTTTAACAGTTACTGGAAACGTTTAGTTGCAGTTAATGCTGAACAAGGGGATAACACCAGATACTGAAAGTTCACATACTTTTGCAACTCACAAATATGTAATCATGGATAATGTTCCTCAATGAATAAATGACCAAGTATATATTTTTTTATCTCTTTGTTTAATTGGTTTCTCGTTATCTACTTTTAGGACATGTGAAAATCGGATTATGTTTTAGGTCATATTAATGCAGAAATATAGAAAATTCTCGAATTTTCTAGCATCACTTTATATAAAATATATTTTCACAATAAATGTTCACTTCAGTGTCTGATTGAAAGAGTTATTTCTTTCTTTCCAGCAACATTTCTATGTTGACATCTCATTGACAGGATTGAAAGACATACTGACCCCTGAAAATGGATCGGGTCATTTTAAAGAGTAACTCAGACTGCAGCTTTGGCCTTCCCCTTAATAAACGTTTAAAAAAAGCTTGGTCTTTTTTGATGAGAAAATCCAGCTATAAAATTTGGGGTTGGGACAAATGATCAGAGTGCACTAAAAGAATGTGACCCCTTCTTGTGGCTTTACCTGAAAACATTTATTAATAAGGTACCACCAACACATCTATACATTATAAAAAATCCCTCCTTTTGGTGACGTTGAAGCACTTTCTTTAAGGTGCTCCTACGTCAAGTTTGTGAATAAATATATATACAGTGCTTATAGAAAAGCATCATACCCTGTCAAAATACTTACCTTTTGTCGCAACAAATATATTATAACCCTCAACATCAAAGTGAAAGTAAAGAAAATTCTGAACAATCATTAAAATTAAATTAGTGAAATACCTGGTTTGGATAATTTATTTATCTTTATTTAACCAGGTGGGCACATTGAGAACAATTTCTCATTTGAAACAGTGTCCTGGCCAAGCTAACAGTGCAAATGTGCAAGGAGACCTAAAGTTACACATGAATTACACAAGAAGAAAAATTCTAATGAAAATACACGGTTGTACTGTAAGTATATGTACAGTTAGTGAAAAGTGGCAAACACAATGGAATGTTTAACACTTGAGCATTACTGTGCAAAAGGATATTGTGCAAAATTACTAACAGTAAATAAGTTACTGTACAGATCGGTGCATGCAAATGCACCATGGGGCAAGACTAAGGCACTAGGTCAAGAACAGGGATAGGTAGTTTACATATGCGAGTGGGGGGGTCAGCATGTGCAGTGATCGGATATAAGCTCTGACACTTGTGATTTAAAATAGTTTTTTGTTGTTCATTCCAGGAGTTAGCTGCTGTGAACTTAATGGAGTTTTGGCCAAAGGAGGTTTGGGCTTTTAGGGTGATGGGGCAATGTACCTGCTTGAGTGCAGTTTATGGGTGGGTATGGCAATGGTCAGAATAGAATTTAGGTACAGAGGGTGATCAGCCCCTTAGATTAACTATTATAAACTTGCTCAGGTACAACCAGTCACTTCCCCGATCACACCATGATAGCTGTCCCCCACTTGATAGCAACTGTAGTAGTATTGATTGCTTCATAGGAAAACCAGCTACTCCATGATGAGTCTATTACTAGTAGTGCATTTCAACACAAAGAATACACCATGGTTGGAAAGGTGCTTCAAAAGGGCAAAGTTGTGGAAAGGCACAAGTTAGGAGAAGGATACAAAAAGATTTCAAATTCTTTAACTATCCCTCTGCGTACCATTAAGACCATTATTAAGAAGTGGAAAGTGTATGGCACCACCAACTACTTGCCTAAATCAGGTCACTCCAAACTGGAAGGCCAAGTCTGGAAGACATTGATCAGGGAAGCTAACAAGAGGCCAATGGCAACTTTAAAGGACTTACAAGTCCTTATGTCTGATATTGTTGTATCTGAGATTATTGTATCTTTTTAAGCCCACTGTGTAGATGTGTTGAGCCATGTCAAAAGAATTTCTCTGCATAGGATGATGTGATGTTATCCGATGCACATGACAAATAAACAACTTTGACTTTGACTTTGACTTCAGACTGACCAATCTCACAAGCTTTACAAATTCAGTATCTGGCCTGCATGCCAGATGGAGTCACATATGCACTTTGCAAATAAACACTTGGAAGATTGGAATGCCATGTGGCAAAAGATTTTATGGTCAGACGAGACCAAGCTTGCACTTTTTGGACTGAACTGCAAGCGTTAACACAGCACTCTACCCAAAACACACCTACTGGGAAGCATTGTGGTGGCAACATTATGTTGTGGGGGTGTTGCTCTTCCGGTCAGACTGGGCAATTGGTCATGATGTGAAAATGGATGATGCCAAGTACACCCAAATTCTTGAGAAAAACCTGTGCCCCTCTGCTAGACAACTGAAGATGGGGAGTTGGTTCACCTTCTAGCACTACAACGAACCTATACACACCGCCAAAAAAACTATGCAGTGGCCTAGAAAAGTGGATAGAAATGTTAATGTCCTTGAGTGGCCAAGTCAGAGCCCTGACCTAAATTCTATTGAAAATCTGTAAATGGACTTAATGACAGCAGTTAATCGCCGCTCATCACAAATTTATAATGAACTCATACAATTCTGCAAAGAAGAATATTCCCCAACCTAAGTGCGCAAAGCTAATAGAGACATGTCCAAACAGACTGATGGCTGTAATTAAAGCAAAAGTTGGCTCTACGAAGTATTAAATCATGGGACTAATCACTTTTCCAACTCTGTTCTTGTAGTCTTCATTTTGCTTTTACATTTTCGAACTGTTTTCTTTTAACATTATGTAAAGAATATGTAAAAAGAAGCTGGAACAAAACCATATATATTGGTTATAAAGTGACTATTTCAAAAGGGGTATGATGACTTTCTGATGGTACCATATAAAGGCTGTCAAAATTAATGCATGAATATTTGCAAAAGTCCTTAATGCTGTTAATTAGCCATTAGTTCCAAGGCCCGGCTCTTTTAGGTGAACGTTGGAAGCCGACTTGCTTATCAGAAGAGCCAATTTTATTCATGTGAAAATAAAATTAAGATATCTATGAATAATCAAAAGATTTTAATTAATAGATTTAACAAATACAAAGAAGCAAAAATAAAATAATTAAGCCGATCCTAATTACTCAATCACACACATTCGTCCTTACTATAACTGCCTGTTTTGTCATTTTTTTCTTCTTGAAATTGGGACAAATTATTACTGAGAGAAGATACCACAAAAGCCCCTCGAAAGTGAGACAGCTTACATTTCTGAATGCGAATCTCTCATGACAGCATGAAAGGTAAATGTTCACATTGTTTGCTGTATGCTGTATGCTACTGATTAGACCATGCAAATATTAGATTTATTTTATTATTCTATTGTTTCAATTGTATTGATTTGAACGGGTGCATTACAATAATGCACAGGTGTCAAACCGGTTCCACGGAGGGCCGAGTGTATGCTGGTTTTTGGTCTTTCCTTTCAATTAGAGCCCAATTAAGACGTAGACTGCCAGGTGAGGCGAGATCCTAACCAATTAGTGACATTCAATCATTCAGGTACAAGGTAAAAGCGAAAACCAGACACTAGGCCCTATGTGGATCTGGTTTGACACCCCTGCAATAATGTAACCATTCAAAACTACTACAATCCAAACAACAGAATAACATATATTATATATACTATATATATATATATATATATATAGGGACGCAGATGGCTCAGTGCTTAGGCAGTCGCACTTATATTCAGAAGGTTGCCAGTTCGATTTCCGACCTAGCCGAATGTTGTTGTGTCCCAGGGCAAGAGACTTCACCCTAATTGCTCCCAGGATGTTGCTGTAAATAAGAAATTGTTCTTAGTCAACTTAGCTGGTTAAATAAAGGTTAAAAATATAAATATGCACTCTATATATATTTTCACTTTATGTTTGAACACATTAAAGCAGATTTCTTTTTCATTTATTTCAGTTGTTTAATAAGACACTAATGCATTTTTACTGTATAGTGTTTTAGTCTGTCTTCCAGTCCATGGGTTTGGTCTCTCCCTAATGTGTCCTTATTTGTTCTTCCTGTGTTTAGTTCGTTTTGGTTTAAGTGTTCCCAGCTGGTTTTAGTTGTCATTAGTGTGCTATTTAATCCCTTCTGTTTGTTCCTTTGTTGTTTGTCATTGTCTGCTGTCATTTAGTATGTATGTATGTCTTTTTGAAATTCTTTTGTTTTGTGTTTTCAAGTATATTAGGAGTGGTTGTTTTGTAGGGAAGTCCTTTATCCCTGTTTACTTAGTTAAATGTTTCACCATAGAGAAACGCTCCTGCCTCCTGTCTACCTTACCTCCAACTATGTGACAGAAACTAGGCAAACTGTGTTTGATTTAAAAAACAGAGATTCAGATATTTTCTTTTAAAGAGCCATTTGGGAGCCAAAAGGCATCTCTCTTTTTGGTGAGCTGAGCCAAATGATCTGGCTCACTGAAAAGAGCCGGAATGCTTATCCATATAGCCTACTAGTCTAGCCTGCTAGTCCAGCTCCTAGACCTGCCCCCTCAGATCGGCCCATCACTGCCGCTGCCAATACAACCCCTACCGTGGTGGTCCGTTCTACAACATACCACACCAGTGATTCCTCACTGCTGGTGCCTGATGTGCCACCCCCTCTGCCGGTGCCCGCAGAGCCACTCCTTCTATCGTTGCCAGAGAATCTGCTCCCTAATTGGGTTCCTCTCCCCCTCCTTCTTGGCACCAGTCGTTGGTGTCGGTGTCGCCCTCCGGATGGTGGGGCTTTTCACGACCTGTGCCATTCCGTGCCCCACTGACACTGTGTCATATGTTCTGTTTTAGCCAGATTCACTTTGACATCATCTTCACTACCCAATAGACCATCTGTACTGTCTGCCAAATATCCAAAGCTGGTATCATTTTCATTTCATAATTTCTTGCATTTCAGTCCTTGTGTTTTTTGGTTTAGTTAGTTATTTGTTGTTCATTGTCCTAAGTTGATGTGTGTGTGTTAGGTGTAGTTTTGTTTGTTCTATGAAAGCAGAAGATATACAGTATGTTTCGGATTAAACACTGTTTCATTTATCCTTCGCTATTGTTTCTTTCTGTACCCTGCACTCTGACATATCATCACAGATATCATCACAGTTCTTCTTATTGTTGAACCATGGACAGTAACCTGAGATGAAGGAAGGTATGCAAATCTCCAGAGATTGTTTTTGGTCTGTAATTCACCAGATTTATTTTCTTGCTCTTGTGGATATTTTGGAAGGTTGTCCACTTCTAGGACAAGTTGCTGACGTTAAATGCTATCCATTTGTAAATGGTTTGCCTCACAGTGAACGGACAGAGCTAATTACTTTTAATGGTTTTATAGCCTTCCCCAGAGAAATGTGCTGTGACTACCCTCTTCCTGATATCCTCTGAGATATACTTTCCTCTTGGTATTGTGTGTTTTGAAGTCACCTATTGATAATACCAAACTCACCCGGATTTTCATCTCGATTTCAAATCCCAAATCGCGTTTGTACCTTGGCGCATTGCTATTATGATGTTGGTTTGGCACCGTAATATTAATATTTTTTATATTTTGCATGCTGCTGCGTTTCCTTGTGTGTGTGCAATGCAACAAGCATAGTGTGCACGCGCTGTGCATAGGCCTAGATGCATTTGACTAATTTGCTGTTAAAATAACAATGACATGCTGCGCCAGGTTTTTGTTGGTCAATGGCACGATCACTTTCCGATGCCTTAAGATAGCACTACGCCAAGAATTATCCTGAACACACCTCCCTGTAAGACCAGCATGCCCATGGGCAGAAAGATGGGTGCAGGTGCATTTGCTATTTAAACGACACGGGTGCTGGACGGGAAATTGACAACTGCGTCAGTCTTAAACTAGCAAAGACACTTCCTTTCGGGCTTTGCGCTGCCTTGCGCCAAGTGCAAGATAGGGCCCAGAGAATTGGTAAATAAAAACATCTAATGTCACAAACATTACTGGATCTTGTTACATTATATCGTCATGGTGAATAATACAGCAATCTATAATTGCACTAGAGGTTCACATATTTTTAAGTAGTACTGCATATAATAATATTGGGTAGTCTAGCCAATGAGAAGTCAACTTCATATTGTTTTGGCTAGCCTGCTCTTTGAAGGCTAATTCGATTTGTCATCCTCATGTTTGATAGATTCAGTGTCCGATGCTGATACACACAGACCAGGCCAGCAATCCCTAGCTTCGGCAGCCATCCATCAACCCACCAAGTTACCACATAGCCCTCTCCTTTTCACATTTCTCCTTCCACACACTATGCCTAACAGCATTCAGGCCCTTACCTCCTTTCCTTCTGGGTACCTGAGGGAGACCTGTGTCAAGACCCATCCCCTCAGCCAACCTCTGATAAATGTCTCCACTGGGACAGGGCACCACACGTGTGGAAGAATAACACGGGTTACCCATGGGGTTTTCTGGAGAGCTAGGCATCTCATTTGTCCAACGTGACCCTGTATTTCTCTCTCTGTCCTCGTAGAGATGAACAGTTGCTGGGTAGTTATGCTTGGGGAGGACAGGTGACTGTTTTTAGAGTGTAAGCCAATTCCTGACACTAATTCAGCATGTGTTTTTTATTTTAGCTGAAGGTTGATGGTGAAAAGGAGGGCGTCATACCAGCATTTCAGACTGTTAATTCACAGTTGCAGACAAGTTTTAGTCTGGCACCTTTGCAGTGCATTAATACCTAGGCAATCTGCTCTCTTGTTTAAGCTTACTAAAATAGATACCTTTTACAAAAATACTTTTAAATATTTAAAACTACTGACAGGCAGTTTCCTATTTTTTACATTCTTTAAGTAGCAGGTAATAACATCTCAAAACTAAAAAATAAATTTAGAAAATTAAATGTGGTGTTCTTGCAAGCTGATTTAGACGTTTCATTTTATGTACCATCATTTTCATAATTACTCTTAAATTTTCATTGTAGTTATTCAGCAGACACTCTTATCCAGAGCAATTTACAGCAAGTGCATATGTTTAAGAGAACCTGAGTGACTAAACCACAGCTCTATAAAACACTTATAAAAACAAAAACTTGGTTCCACATGTTGAGGTTTATTCCAACCTTAATACGGTCATAGTTGATAAACATTTAAGACTTTGAATGTGGGATAGCCTAAATATTGACAGTTTTCATGCTTATAAATATTTGAGCATCTGGATTGATGATAGGCTACTCCTTTAAAATGCACATCGATGAGTATAGTTTTTTTAGAAACAAATCTTGTTTGTCACTAAACAATAGAAAATGAGTTGTTGAATGTTCGTGTTTCTAACAGTCAGCGGTATTTTAGTCATGTAAATTACTCTAATTAAAATGGTAAAGTTAATTCAGTACAATGTCAATTTAGTTTTGCATTTAAGCTATCAACATTGTAATATAACTTGATAGGATGAATTACCAGTAGATTTATATAAAGCAGGCAACATAACGTTTTTGCTCCCAGGTTGGGGGGAGCAAAATACCGCTAGCATATACCAACTTCTCCAGACACCACTACACTGTTGGTCCTAGCACTAACCATGAAAAACAGCAGTAGGGGTGTCCTAAAAATGTTGCCTACAGTGTATAGTGTAACAAGATACTCTTCAGAATATTTGAAAATATAGGGGACCCCCAAGAGTCCTAAGCCATTTCAAACCCTTGTTGGATTTGATTATTATAAAGCAATGTCTTTCTATTACATTTGCCAGTAAGTTATTTGTATTCATTATATACAATAAATGAATGGTTCTAAACATATTTTATTATTTTATAATTTGCCTGCATCATGTTTACGTAGGCTATGCACAATAGACTGTTCTTTAATTGTTTGCCCTAGAATCACGAACAGCTTTTCAAACAAACAACGGAATTGAAATAGCCAATCGGAAAGAAAATAAAGCCCTTCTCTTGAGTCAGCAGAAAGAGTTTTTCAAAATTAATTGGCTTCAATGCAGCACAGAACGAGAGGACAGAGATTAACAGCACATTATAGTGGGTCATTATATTTTGGTTCTGGAGGGGGCTCACGAGAAGGATAAAAACAATTATTAAAATAATGATATCTTCAGCTTTAAGTCTGCCTCTGCAAACAAGAAGACGCTGGTAGCTAGATACCAACTGAACGTTAGTTTGAGGTAGGATACTGAGAGATGCCGAAGTTTTATCACAACAAAAATGCTACTTTATAGTAAACATCACTGCGACACAAATAATATGCCAACTAACAACAGAGGAGGCTGTAAAGATTGCTATGGCCCTTGTTAGATAAATGAGATCATCTCATACTAGTTGCCCTTTTGCTGTTGATGCGTGCTATATGGAAAGAGACAGCCTACCTGTTATATGTTGTTTGACTGGGACTGGTACATTCCAACTGTAAATAGATTTGTGAGTTTCGTGTATTAATCAATGTGTTCATCAACTAAATAATTTAGCCAGAGTCCGGAGAATGTGTAAATAGAGCAAAAGACTTTATTGTTTGAATCAACAATAATGCCGGTCGTTCCTGGAGGAAGAACTCCCGATCATCATTTTCTCACTTTGGTTATATCAGTAATGACGTCATGACAGGAAATAATACTGATGAACTACTGGCCCAATAGATGGCATTATTCAATCTAACCAATAGTTGTCCTTGGATACAATATACATTCAACAGGTTTAAGGTGACAGTTAGTCTGGGTCTCATGTAAATGCTTTTCTTTGAAGCCCCAACATGCTGGCTACAGTATTGCCTATAGCTGAACCAAGAACAAATAGATAAACACAGCCAAATGTTTGCCGTTTTGGCCACGGCCAGCAGGAACCTAGGCTTCAAAAGGAATCTTGTATTCAACATTCAATTGTCACCTAGTTGCCTGCATTCCTACATAATCTTATTTAATTAAGCTGTCTCTTTACCTAAAAGAGCATTTGCAATACATTTCCCAGGGAAAAATCCTTCTTAATTACATAAATCATTTTCCAACAGTCTCAGAATAACTGGTCTAGCTTTATAATTTCCACATGATCTATAGATTCTAATAGACACCAAACACGCATTTAATATCACTTAGTGGTTAGTTCTGACTAATACTGATCCTTTGAACAGTTATTCTGCATAACATATACCAATCTCTTGCTACTTTTATTGCATTCCCTCATAACCGTATTCTAAACAAGAAACCTATTTCTACACACATTTTATTAATCATCAGTTCTATAGTAAAGAAAATTATCCTATAGGAGTAATCTACATAATTGGATTAAAACATTCAGAATTATCTAGTTGCTTCATTTCGGGGAACCCTGCACACATTTGCATATGGGCTTGTACCATGTGTGATTTCTTTAAGACTGCAAGGGAAAGTTCAAAGTTCAAAGTTGTTTTATTTATCATATGCGTTGAATAACATACATCATCCTATGCAGAGAAATTCTCTTCTATGCAGAGAAATTCTCTTCTATGCAGAGAAATTCTCTTCTATGCAGAGAAAAGCTCGGCTTCCCCTAAAATGATAAAAGGTTAATGGTCAAATGTGTTCTATTGTATTAATTACTATTGTAAAAATTACTATTTTTGACAAAAAATATGTTAGAACACGTTCATCTTGAAGACGAGTTCATTCAGAATCAGCTACATGTAGCAGGTCGACTGACTCGATTTTTGTCCATGGACTTCATTGTGGCTGCTTTGAACAGTTTTTTTTCAGTGCTTTGAAAATAGTCATTAGAAACTAGAAACATTGGCTAAATGCTACAATTATGTCCTGCCCACGGATGCTCAGCCTCTCTAGGGGTGAATGGAGGAGCGGGCTGGCCTGGACTCTGGGCTTCTGTGTGATGATTGGAGGGTCTGTGAAAAGACTGCACCTTCTTTTGATTGACAGCGATTTTGTACTATAAAAAGTCGCTGAAGCTATTCGAGCTCAGTCCCATCGCGGATTTTGCAGGTGTAGTCGAAAGAAAAACTGCTGCAACCAATTTCTTGGTAAATGCTTGGCCAATTTGCTAGCCAATTTTCATCATACGTTTCATACAATAATACACCACATTCCATGTTTTAGTTTAACCTAATTCCCACATTTCCACCTTTGAGTTTAATATTGTTTCGTTAGATCGTTCGTTCGTTCATTCATTCATTCATACAAATTTGTACATGGCCATCCTTGATAACATCTTGGAGCAGAATGATTTTCAAATTTGGAAAGTTTCTTTCTTCTTAGAAATAGTCAATCCAGGGAAATTTGATGACATGAGAAGTGTTTCCAGAGAAGACCTTCCAAAGTGTCCTGAAAGGTTAAGGCCATCACTTTGATTCAGGGAGACTGAGGTCTGAACTCATCCTGTATTCAGATCAGCACTTGCAAGGTAACAGGGGAAAGCTGTGAGATTACTTGGTGTTCCTTAAAGACATGGAGTTGGACAGTGCAATGCCTCAGCTTTACAAACTGTTCTCATTAGTGGCAACACTTGGAGCTACATGCTGGTGTAGAAAGGAGCTCCTCTTGTTTAAAGTGGCTCAAGTCCTACACCCGTAACACAATGGGCCAAGGCCGTTTAAGCAGCCTAGCTCTGCTGGCCATTTAGAGGACACTGGTCAAATCACTGGAAAGATGCCTGGTTGCTACGACAGGGTCACAGAGCATTTTCTTGAAAAGGAACGTAGTGCAGAATTTATGTATAAATAAATTGACAATTGTTGTGATGATAAATCATTTTTGATGATGTTGAAAATGAGCTTCCCCTCCAGCAGATGCCGCTGGCTTGTACCTATTAATGGCTATGGCACAGTCCCTTTTCTGGGAAGCAATCAAGACTGACAGGTCTACTTTGTTTTTCAGAAAACTGAAAAAATAAACTAAGTGGACTGATCAATTACAAATCTACAAGCACACTGCACGGCACTAGGATGCATATGCTGCCGCTTGAACAGAATTGATATTGTGAAAACTGCGGGCGGTGATAAGGTGCTATCACATAATAACTTGTCAAAACAAAGAAGCTGCAGGCTGACAGGCATGAGGGAGCTAGCCTGAGGGAGGTTAGTGATCAACTAAAAAGAAACTGGAAGTTGGTTAAGGTTTAGTTAATATTGGGCTGCTTTTGATGACATAGGCCTAACATGCTCATGCATAAACTAAATAATTTTCATGAGATTTGCTGTATAACTTTAAACATACATTTTTTTCATTATTCTTCCCACCATAGTAATGAATTTAGCAAGACTGAAGTCGGCTTTAGGCTTTCCCTTACTTAATGTTTATTTTATCAAATGTTTGGACTTATCTTAAAGGGACATACAAAAAGAGAGGCTGAGGGCGGAGAGGGAGAGCAAACATTTTGGGGTGATCAAAAAACTCCTGGGGGAGCATGCCCATAGTCTCCCCTAGTAGAGGATTAGCCCACCTATTCAGAAATCTCTAGTGATGTCCCTGTAGCCAGCTGCAAATAAGTGTTGATTGCATCAACCACTGCATATTTATCACTAATGTGACCAGTATAGAAAATGTATACCTCTAATGAGCAGGTGGTGTCAGATTTACAATTTTGACCATTGCAATAACCTTCATACAAATGTGCTATACTCAAACCGTGATATACAAGTAAACATGCTTTTCTGGTGCCAGCACACAACAAGTACCCGCACATGCGAGCCAATTGGACCACATCTAGCAGGGCTATGTGAATTTGGGCCTACAATCTGTATGGCCTTTAATATTTAAGGTGGGAAGTGTGGACATTCTCAAACCTTCCTTCATGGGATTGGCATTCAATTTCCAATCTTTTGGTAAAGTTTGAATGATCGTTTTAATGCACTGATCTAAGAGCTATAAAAAGAACATACTGTAAATGGTTTTGACAGTGAAATATAGGAAACTGCCTAATTGTCAAATCCAGGATCAATTATATACTGGAACAAAATATATCTGGAATCATGTTGATTATACCCGTTTTCACTTGTCATTTGAATGACTGTAATTGGGTAACATTTTCTAAAGATTCAACATGTGAATTATATAGAATCTTTAAAGTTTTACCGATTTTTCCAATTTGCATCTACACTCTTAGAAACAGTGCCATTGAAGCGTTCTCCCACTATCCCTATTGGAAAACCCTTCAGTTCCATTTGGAGCCCTTTTTGGATCCATATAGAACTTTTCCAAAGAGGATTATAAATGGAACCCAACAGCTAACACCACTCAAGCTTTTGTTGCGGTATGGACAGTGTCTCAGCGCTCAGACATGGAAGACTGTGACCACTTTAGAGTTGTCAAAGTCCTTTTGGTGGACTCCCTTGACTAGTGCCCTTCTATCCTTCTATCCTGGATACGTGTTTGAGGACAGCCTGTTCTAGACATTATTCACAGTTGTGCCACATTCTCTCAATTTCTTATTTAAAGACTTTCTCTGCTCCAACATATATTCAATAACTTTGAAATGTTCTTATATCCTAAACCTGATGGTGCTTTTGAAGAACATTATTCAGGATTTACTTTGAATTTACTTTCATCTTTATGATGTCATTTCTGGAAACAATTGTACTAACCATCTGTGAGACCTCCTAACATTATGTGAATCAACATTTGGGCATATTTAGGCTCCATTCAACAAAGTACATGAATTCTAAAGACAATTGATTGCAACACTGTTCATACAGGTATTTCATAATAAAGGGGATTAAAACTTTTTAATTTATTACTTTCTGTTTAGTTTAGAATAATTTGCATATTTTATTTTTCACCGTGACATAATGGAATTTTTTGTTTGAGTGACTAATTATATCGGTTAAAGTTTTATGTTGTAACACTATAAAATGTTGAAAGGTACAATTGAGGGAGAAATTCTGACAACTACTGTACCTCTGCTGCTCCTCCAGGTTTGGAGGTGTACTTCCCGACCTCCACCACCTTCTCCCATCAGAATGTCTTTGAGCCACTGACATAGCTCAACACCAATAACCTATTTTACTGAATAGCTTGGAAGGCAATATTAAGTTAAAGTTAGAGCTAAAGCCAATATACAGTAAGGGTACATAGGTATTCACTTAGCCTTCTGTAGGATAGGGCCATGTGTAGTACACTGTCCATTGAGAGATCTTTCTGGCAGTATTGAAATGGGTGGATCCAGGGTGTAAGTGGATTAGTTTCCGACCCCTAATTCCAAACCTGAATTCATGCACTATAAAAACATGATATGGTTTTCATTCTTGCAAAACACACATTCATACAAATGGCATGATATGGTTTTAATATATATATTTTTACAAAACACAACTAAATCTAAAACAAAAATGACCACTTGATACATGGAACCATTCGGGTACGCATGCTTGTAGTTAATGTAGTTTGTGGCTTTGAAGAATCAATAAGAACATGATGGGGTTTCTATTCTTATAAAGTGAACATCTAGATTGGCTGGGGATTTGGAATCAGATAGAATTTGGTGGCTGGAACACTGTTTTGAATGTCAAAAGTCCGGAAATAGTTTGTGATAGTTGTAGTGATAGATTGTAAACAATGCGGTTTGCGGTAAGGTTAAACTGAGTTTTTGATAGTTAACACATAACAAATGGATTAAACCAACAAAAGCAATGCTCAATTTCATTGCTGGGACCCTTTGGATGACGAATCAGAGAAAGATAGCTGATGGTAAGTACATATTGTTTTTGTCAGACGTGGATGTAATTAGCTGAGTTCCAATAACAAACAGGTTTGTTTACATTGCATTCACGTCGCATAATAAAGTGGCTTTTTATTCTTGTCATAGCTAATATAAATCGGATGTGATACCTAGATTTGTGAGATTCTAAGCTTTCTTTACATATCAAAGATGTATATGTAGAGTAAAATCTGCACTTGTAAGCAGTGCTTCTAATCCAACTTTTTATGCAACTGTCGATTTTTTTCATTGTACAGTGTAACCCACATACGTAGTTCCTGTCCACCAATAGTTAAGACAGGTTGAAGTATCTTTGGGTTGAATGCGAGATGCTGTAGGGTGAGACTACACTGGAAGCTTTGGAGGATTTGATCAGTCGATTTTGACACTTGATTTCCATAAAACACAAGATACTGTCTTCCTTACTTCCTGTAGATGGAGTAGTTGAAAATACCTACTCCCCAATTTAACTAAAGCTTGTGCAGCCAATATTACCAATTCACAGAGTGGCTAGTGCTCTTTGACCTTGAAACCTGGATGCAAATTATTCTGAAACTGTTTTTATAAAAATGTTTGTTGCTTTTTTATATTGTCCATGAAAACATATAAACTGCCGTAGTACCACCACTGTCACAGTCCTAATGAGATCTCATTTGATGATATCTGTTAACAGAAAACTTTGGGTTTATACAAATTAACATTAGAAGTCTACTCCCCAAACTAGTTTTATTTACAGCTCTAGTACTTACATCCAACCCTGATGTATTCGACATTGCATTACCGTGGCTTAGGTAATGCACAAAAAAGTATCCATTCCAGGTGTAACATTGTTCGTCAACCTGCCACATGCAATTTGCAATGCTCTGTCATTATTTTTTCCCAAACAGTTTCATCTCCTACTTCTCTAGACACATGTCTCTCACTGTGGTTGCCTGTTACAGGCCTCTTGAACAACCTCCCTCAACTGATGCTTAAGAGTTGTTCTCAGAATTTATCCTGAGATTTGGAATTGGATATGTTTAAAATCACCTTTCCTGTACAAGCGCATCTCCATGCCCTGAATATTTCCCAAATTATTCATTAACATACCAGATACAATTTGAAATTCATAAATGAGCACTCACATCAATATTGTCCTCCCTAACATGCCTACGAAATATTTTTCAGCAGTTCTCCACAAAAAGCAAAGCGATCACTGTATTATCACCTGTGTCTGTAATTGTTCCTCTGTCAAATGCTGTCCTTCCATTACTGTAAAGCAGTTTTTACAGCACATTAATGAGCACGCTATTTCGGGAGATTTTGCTTTGGTACACTGACATAGAATTGACCTTATTCTCTCTGTTGATCAGGGCTCACCTGTTATTAAAAATGCTTTCAACAAGCATGCACCATTCAGGAAATGTCAAACACAAAACAATTCACTCTCCTGTTTGCCAGTGAGACGGATTGGGAGGGATCATGTAGCATAAACACTAGCAATTGCAATAGTCTGTTATCCCTACTACTTCTATAGGGAAGTTAGAAACCAGTGTACACAGTCAATTTGAAAAGCTAAGGCTAGATTGTTCAAACCAAATTACCATCACGCTGCTCTATTTTTGGAACAATGTGAAGTCAATGGCAAATACAGTCTATTGTGCAAGAACATGGGTGTAGCTCAGCTGAACGTCCTAAATTACAGCATAACAGCCATAGACATGAAACACAACTGCAGTTGGTTTTATTGATTTAGCCATAGCCATAAATCACCAAATTCTTATTTACTGCCTTGGTCTCTCAGAAAAATGCCTTGCCCTATTTAATAACTAGCTATTTCTCTTTATCTTTACAAATTTTTCTCCCCACACGCTTTCTTCAAGCACTTAACCGATAAACACTTTTTGATGAGGTATTATGAAGGCTCTTTCATGCAGATCCTTGAACATCCACTCCAGTGTCAGGTAAACCGTTCTAAAGGTCCTATGCAATGACTTGGGGGATCTGTTGTGAAGCTCTGACCAGCATATTGTCTTCCAGATTTGCCTTTGACATAAACTGTTCCATTTAGAAGGGCCCATGGTGTTTAAAACCAGGCATACAACCATAACGTCTAACAGACTAGAAGGTATGTAGTTACATCAGAGTAATAGTTAAACACTGGAATTTACACTTGACTAATTTAAGCACTATCAAGTCAATTAACCTTTCTGGGTCCTAGTAATCATCTTTTTAAGAAGAAATTAAACCTGTGCTTTGTAACATTTCAATATTCTATTAATATGTGTGTTTTTACTGAACACAGTAATAATACGGAGACAATATAACCAATTTCCAAAATGATCATTATTATTTTGTCCATAATATTAGGGCCCTATAATTTACGCAATCACAGAATCGTGGAATTGACATATTAACGGAAATCTAGTGTTAACGCGGAATTCGGCAGAATTTTTGATATTTGGAATGAGATTTTTTTGTGTGTGGGAGAAGAATGTATGTCAGGGGAAAATGCAGACTGGGGGAAGCAAATCTGGGTGACACAACCCCTCCCATTTCAGCTCCCCCTTCAAAACAACGAAAGCATGGTGAAGTGGCTCTCCACGCCTCTGCTTTCGTTGGTAAAGTGTTTTACTTGAAAGAGAAAGCCATTGCAGCACTTTTATTTAAGCTTATATAAACTAGTCAAATTTATTTTACTGGACAGTTTAAAGCTCTGTAACCATTAATATTTTGTTGTAACTTGAAGTACTTAGAGTGCAGTGTTATGTTGTATCATGCAGTATTTGTCCCGATAAGTATTGAGTAAATGTGGTGTTTGTTACCTCAATAAATTGAAGGTCATTCCTATTTTATTTGTGTACATTTTAATCATTAAAAATAAAAGCACACTCTTTTTATGACTAAAATAACAGTAAATTGTCAAAAAACAGAATTCCCCAAAAATGTTATGGAAAAAAAAGGAATTTGCTAAAATTTAAACGGAAAAAACGAATTTGGGAAAAAAAAACAACGGAATTTGGGAAAAAATGAAACAGATTTTATAGGGCCCTATAATATACATTTGTTTCTAGTTAGATATCCAATATGCTACTTCCTAACATTAATAGTCCTGATTAGTAGTTTTCAAAAATGTTCTATAGTGCAGGTTGAAGAATTGTCTATAAGGCTTTCCACATTTTGAATCTAGAATGAATTCAAATCCTGCACCAACTGTTACAGAAAGGTGGCATGTTTCAATTTGTACCAAGTAGAGCTCAGGAAAACTTTTGTTCACAGAAATATCCATTGTAAAAATGTATTTCCAGGTCAAATCTGTTAAATTCATATGAACCTCGAATTGTGTGGCTGTAAGAGGTTCGGAGACCTAGGCTGTGGACCACATAGTTATTCAATGTATTATATACGCTGATGGGTACAGCTTTTCCACTGCATGTTAATGCAAATATCTAATCAGCCAATCACATGGCAGCAAGTCACTGCATTTAGGCATGTAGACATAGTCAAGACGATCTGTTGAAGTCTACATTAAGCATCAGAATAGGGAAGAAAGTCAATAGTCAAAGTCAAAGTTGTTTATTTATCATATGCATCGAATAACATACATCATCCTATGCAGAGAAATTTCTTTTGACATGGCACGGGGATTCTATGCAGTGGGCTTATAAACAAGAATTACAACAATAAAAGAATTTTAAAATAATATTGACAATAGTAATAGTAATAATAAAACGCTATGTACTAAGCAGTGGTCTGGAAAATGTACAACAGTAGAAGTAGTAAATATTATAGATTTGGCATGGAAAATTGCTTTTAAGGTGCATTTAAATTCTGCTACATCAGATGTAGAGAGCATAAAGTGACCAGAGAGTGTTAGTGCTCAACAGACGATTTGCGATCAGTGTCTGTGTTCCATGTTGAGCAGCCAAATGGCCTGTGGGAAAAAACTGTTTTTAAGTCTGGTGGTCCGTGCCTTGATGCTCCGGTAACGTCTACCAGATGGCAGTAGTGAGAAAAGATCACGGCCTGGGTGGCTGTGGTCTTTGAGGATGTTCTTTGTTTTCCTAAGGCATCGCTTATGGTAGATGCCTTGCACGGAGGGGAGGCAGCAGCCAATGATGCGCTCCGCTGACTTTACCACCC